>PVJX010002769.1:0-121636 GCA_004027295.1 Dolichotis patagonum
CCGTGCATTTCTCACACAGCCTGCGTGCTTTTGTTCTGGAGTTTAATCATTCACAATCAAGTCCCCCACAGTGAGGGGGACTTCACCCCAAATCATAAGATTTGCAGTGAAGACTACACACCGCCCACGTCCTACCCTTTCAAGTGAGACTGCAAAGGCCTCCTCTTTCCTCTTGTCTCTCCTTTGCCCCTCTCTTCGCTTCTTCTCATTTCTTCCCTCTTTCCTCCTCCTCCACTACTGCTGCTGCCACTTCCTCTTCTTCTCCTCCTTCTCCTTCTTCTTCTTTCTTCTCTCTCTCTCTCCTCCATGATTCTGTACTTTTGTTCAGGTCTTTTCAATTTCATCTTTTTTCGTTTGTTTGTTTGTTTATTTATCTTTAAATCTTCAAGGTGAATAAAGCCAAATTCAAAACCAGTTACTGTCCAAGTTTTACATGTTCTATGTGAGTGGTTTGGCAATTCACGTGGTGATGCCAAGCCTTTGTTAAAAGTTTTTAATTTAAAAAAAATCATCAAATAGCAATTCTTATTTTACAACTAGGTTAACTCAGCAGTGCTGTGTATAGATTGTAAAAGATACCAGAGAGGCCCCCAATATAACCATCATTATTATGATCAAATGGGATGAGGTATAATCAAATCATTTAACACCCCTCACACACTTGTTCAAGCAAGCTTTAACTTTTTTTTTTTTTTTAATTTGTATCAGTTGAACTCACAACCTCGCACTTGCTAAGCAAGCGCTTGTGCCACTGAGGTAAATCTCCGGCCTCAAGCAAGTTTTTATAGGATACTGTTTCCTGTCCCCAGAAGAAATAAATATTGGACAAGCCTCATTATTTTTTCTGATCACTCTCACAAAATGAAACCATTTTTTTGTTACAAAACTCTCTTGGTTAAGCACTTAAACACATTCAAATAATCACAGGCGAGATCTCTAGTTCTAGTCTAGATTTCTGAAGAGATAGAAGAAATAGAAGAAATAGAAGAGCAGATGAAGTGAAGAAACAGAAAATCAAGCAACCTCACCTCATCTTCCCTCTGCACGCTCCCCTAGCCTGAAACAGGTCAGAGCTAGAGGAGGAGAAAGCTTTAACCTTAAATGAAATTGATCATCGTGATATTTTAGTTACTGAAATGTGACCAATAGACCTTTTTGTTGTCTGAGAATGACATTAAAATTATCATATCTGCACAAGACTTTATCTAAGCATAAAGAAAGAACTAACCCTACGAAGCAAGGAAAATAGGAAGTGGAAGTAAAGATTATAGGGGTGTGTGTGTGTGTGTGTGTGTACATGTGCACGCACACCCATTATTGCAACATTTAAGCCCTATTTGTTCACCGTAGCAGTTATACCTGCTTAAGCAAATTAATACTTATAAAAAATTAAAATCTAGTTTCTCTAAGCAGTAAACTAGGGCATGACCGTCGATGTAGAAATGGAACAGCAAAGAAGCGTGATGGGATCCAAATTGATTTGGCCTGCTTTTATTCCTGTCCCAAATTCCTAGAAATGACAGAGAAGATATTTGCTAGAATAAATAAACCTACAGATGCAAGAGAAATAAACAAATTTCACCCCCTGGGCCCAAATTCCTTAAACAGGAAAGCAAAAGCAATTCTGCTGATACTAACAAAGACAGCTGCAAGTAGTTCCAGGAAAGGATGCTCAAACTGGTGACAGCACCCAGGTTCAGAGACTGTGGAGACAGGAAACAAACAGGGGCCCTGGCTCAGATCCTACCTATATTTTACCATGGAGCTTAAAATTATTCTACCTATAAAAATCTGATCCTTATGCTCTTTTTTTAAATACTTAAGACATTAATGCAAAAAGCATCTGTATGATTACTCACCAGTCAAATTTCAATTCTACTATGTCAAAGAAAAATATCTGAACCAATTAAGTTCATTATAATCTAATTAATCAGATCTGGTGTAATTATATTCTTTTATCTCTTTTTTAGGGTCATTAATTTTTGAATGTCATATTTTATCTACTAAAACAGCACATATGTAGGCCTCCTTAGCATCTCCTTTTTAAAGTTTTACTTTATTTTTAATTGACACAATTAATTGAATATATTTATAAGGTAGGATGTGAGGCTTTAATATGTGTATACATTGTGCAATGATCAAATCAGGCTAATTAGCTCATCCATTACCTCAAATATTTAGAATTTCTTTGGAGTGAGAACATTTAAAATTCTCTCTTTTAACTATTTTGCACTGCACATTTTTATTAACTATAGCCATGGTGCCGGGTAAAACAATACCAGGGCTCATTCCTATTTACCTGTAACTGCATGCCATTTGAAAAACTTCTCCCCCATCCTCTTCCACTTCCTACTTCCTGTCCCCTCAGCTTTTAGTGACCACCAATCTCTCCTCTTCAGTGAGTTCAACTTCTTTGGATTCTGTGTAAAACACTGTATGTTTGAGGCATAAAACATGCCTGTCTTAGCCTCTCAGTGGCTTTCACTTTAATGTGTTTTGCATGCAAGAAAGGTAGAGAAGAGGTGATGATGGGCCTTTGGTAGCTCTGTGGAGGATCCCTGGGTGAGGGGCTTTACGACTTAAGGGAACAATGATGGAAATAGTTCCGGTCATTTTAGTTTGTATAGAATTCACTCTGCTGCAGTGATGTAGCACCTTAATATAGTCCAAATAAAATACTACAATTTAGAATGCAACTACCAATCATCCTTGGACTAATCATGCAGTCAGAGAAACTTGAGTGGCTTGAATGAATCACTGCCATCCCACAGACATAAATCCTCCGTGGCTCCCCTTGGCTGCCTGAAAAGCCTCAGGAAGCATCAGAATAGAAGGCCAATTATCCCACCGGCAAAACATGAGCAGCGTGTTTCCAGATTCTGCCAAGAGATTGTTCCTTTAAGATTCAGCTCAGGAGTTTTCGAAAGAAGTTATCTCTGAACCTTCTCCCAACCCACTTCATTTCAGTGTTCCTCATGCCTCCTCAGCCGAATCATCACAGCCTCTTCCACTGTGGCTAGGTCTCCATTTCTTCCAGTGACCCTGTAGTTTCCTTATTACAAAGATGTTGTTTTTAAATTACTACCCCAGAACTTAGCATAATGCCTGGTGAAATAATAGAACCTTTAGCTGGGCATGGTGACAAACACCTGTAATCACAGCACTTGTGAGGCAGAGGAAGGAGGATTGCTGCAATTTCAAGGCCAGCCTAGCTGATATAGTGAGTTTCAGGCCAGCCTGCACTACAAAGCAAGACCTTGTCTCAAAAAAAAAAAAACAAAAATACATAGTCCAGCCATTTGTCTAACCTTCCTTCCTTCCTTCTTTTCATCCTTCCACAAATGAGTATCCACCGGTTCTACAAACTGAGGATATAATATGGAGCAAAACAGACCAAAGTCCCTACTTTTATGGAACTTGTATGTTAGTAGTGGGAGCCAATTAACAACTAAATAAGTCTGAAATATGTCCAATAATTCAAGAGACATGAAGAAAACTAGAATAAAGAAAGAGAGTCAAATGGGGTAATAAAAAATGAGCTACTCGAATGCAAATGGCTCTTTGAACACATAGGACTTGTAAGTTGGTACAGTCAGAAAGCCAATCTATTCTTCCTCATCACTGTACATCCTTAGCCATTTGGAGGGCTGGCCTCTTCTCATGTTCTAAGACAAGCCCCAAGGCTCTTCGGCTTATTCTCAAGTAATAGGAAAAGTTTCTTGCTGTTTTTGTCTCACTGAGAGAAGTAAAATGCCTAGTCCCATATAATAGTAGTCAAAACTTCTAATTTGATTTAAATGTGAACATTCTTGTGTCTCACGGCTTAGGCCTTTTTTTGGTCTAGACTACCATAGCGGACATGGACACACAGTGGGCTTCTCAACTGCCTCTCTTGGAATTCTTCCCTATTCCCCACCTCCTGTGTGGGTGTGGGGATATGAGGAGGTAAAAGCACGGAAGATACAATGCAATCTCGTCTGGATTTCCTCTATGCACGTCTATGTGTGACCCTCCCTGGAGCTGATAGAAATTGAGAACTCACTTTCTGGGGATGCTCTGGTAGAATTTAGAAACTTCCATGACCTATCTTATGATATAGGCTGCCTCTGGCTGAACTTAAACGTCCAGCTGCTACCCCTAGGATTCCAGCCAGTCCTCTTCCCATGCTGTTCAAGGACTGTCTGAGACAGCTTCATGTTCTTGCTCTTCCCATGAGAGCCACATCTGGACTCCAGTACTCACACTTCTTGTCCCACTTTTGGCAGACGGAACTACCAGAGCCTTGTGCCTATAATTTCACCAAGCACCCAAGAGCTTTGCAGATGAGAGTTAGAACACACACTTTCCTGCACTCTCAAACTCTTCTTTTGGCTGCTTGCATTTTAGTTCTCTTACATTCTTCATGTGAGTGAGGATCTAACAGCACTGTCTTATTTGGAGATTTACCTAAGTGACTAATACTTCACTGTGGCTTGTGAAATTATTGTTTTGTTCTTGGCCTTTTGAGCCTCAGCCAAATAAGATAACGTGAGTCTCATTCTAAATACTGTTACAAATGAAAGGTGCTCACATTAACCCCACTAGCAAAATTTAAGTGCAGGAAGACTTTCGATCGCTAAACAGAGATGTTATTGTACATAAGCAGCATCCTCTCAGCAGCAATCTTACAAATACCAAAAATGCTAAGAAGACATTCAGGAGGGGAAGCAGCTGGGAAGGCTAGCCAGCCACACATGGGGGTTTAGATCAAGAAAACAACAGAAGTTTCCTTCAGTTAAGGAAGGAGTTAAGATGCAAAAAATCCAAGCCCAAACACATACACAAGTGAGATATAGTCTACCCAAGTGAGACCAAACAATAATTAGGATGCAGCGTAGGGAGGTTTAAAAAGCCACTGAACTGGCTGTTGTGCAGTTTGACGCTCCAGGAGGTAGTTTGCGAAAGTATTTAAGATCTTAGACTTTAGTGCCAGAGGACAAAAATGGATTTTAATTTTTAATAACTTTCTAGCTGTTTGATTTTAACCAACTGATTAAGCTTCACTTTCTTCATCTCTATGAGGCAGGTCGCTTTTGTACCTGCCTGAAGAGTTGTTCAGAGGGTGAAGTGAAGCACTTTTAGTGTAAGTGTAAATGTAAATGTAAATGTAAATGTAAATGTAAATGTAAATGTAAATGTATTATTTCACCAATAGAATGCAATCACAGAGCAACTTTATTTGCTTTATTTGCTGCTTCTCAGCTGTAGTTGGAGATCCTCGGTAAGGGGATTTATTTGGTTCAGGTCACACCTCACCGCCATGTGCACAGCTAATTCTCTCCTTTTGCTTGATGGAAATTTTAGGCAAGTCTCGTGGCTTTTCCGGGCCACTCAAATCTCAAGGTTCTCATCCCACCTGTGAAAGTTCCCAGTCCAGTGAAATAATATCACTTTGGCTATTACATGTAAACTTCCTACTTTCCCAGCTCAGTTCTGCCTCAGGCCTGGCGGCCTGCAGTGAGTGGAATTTTGTTCATGGCTGTGTGTTATGTGCCTCTTACTGTCTGGGCCCACACTCTTGCCCCTGGGCTTGGAGGACCCTCAAAATCAATTCCTCTCCTAGAGCAGTTTTCAGTTGTCTTCAGGCATTCCCTTACCGAGGATCTCCAACTACAGCTGAGAAGCAGCAAAGCTTATCCTCCTGCTGGCTGAAATAACTCCTCTTCCTTAGCTTTGGGCATCTGGTGGGTCCCTAGTTGGAAGTCTCTTTGCACTCCACTCCTGGAAACTTTGCAAGAGGGCTCTGGGAAGTTTCCACTGTGGCTCCCATTCATTCATGGGTGGCCTCTGCTATACCTTTTCCAAGGATAGCTCACTGCCTCTCTCCTCCTGTTCTGCCACATCAGGAGGGGCCTCTCAGGTTTAGGGTCTCAGGCATACGCTGTTTACCTGGACCCTGTGTTCTCTAAATTTCAGGACACAATACTAATCTGAGTGACTCCCCTGAAGCTCCTCTCAACTGCAAAAGAAGGGACATGCAACCCACAACTAAATAAATTCTCTTTCAATTCTTCAGGCCCTAGTCTTCAGGAACATAATTACTAGTACTAGTTTAATTTAGTTTATAATCTCTCAGAAGGTACTACCCAGGTAGTCCAGTAATTTGCTTTAAGAAGTGTGGTTCCTGCCAATGATCAGGGATGTCTTTAAGTCTCTATCACAACTCTATGACCACAGGAAAAGGGATCTATCCACCGATTACATGAAGGCCTGTAGGCCCTGTATGTATAGCCCTTTCTTCTATACTTGGAACTTTGGGTGAGTCATGTAAGATGTGGAATTCTAGGGCTGGGGATTTAACTCAGCGGTATAAGCATCTGCCTGGCAAGCACGAGATCATGAATTTGATCCCTGGTACAAAAAAAAAAAAGATTTAAAAAAAAGAAAGATCTGGAATTCTAGGTGTTGAACTACATTAATAGTATCTTTCTTGCCAACTTGATAGCCTTCTTGTGAAGAACAAACACCAATATAGATGGACAAGTACTTTATATGTAAAGTCTAGTAGAAAAAAAATGTAACATTAAGATATGAGAATAGCAGTTTCATCAAAAATAAAAATTCCTCAATCTATTCTCTTCCTAACTAATACTCCAAAGCTGGTGGAGGAAGGCAGAATTCCCATGACCATCAACAAAAAGACGCAGAGAAGTCAAACATTCATACATTTTCTGTTAAACCTGAGACCTGATGTACAATACATAGAATCTAGTGGAAGAAATGTTTGGGGTTCCTACACCTTAAGTTCACTTTTCCTACAACCCAGAAACCATTTTGAAATCAAAACTTAATTTTTTTCAAAGGTGAAAGACCTTAAGTACATGCTAAGAATGCTTGTATTGGCCAACTCTCTCTCGTTCCAATCACAGACGTGCTCAAAAAAGCTCGGGTTTTGGGAGGGCAGAGCAGGGTGATAACTGACTTAGTTGGGCATCAGGTCAAGGGCCCCATTCATATGTTAGCAAATGACCAGAAAGACAGCATAGTGCAAAGGACAAGAGGTGTGGGTAGAAACAGAAATGCCAGATTGCTCCTCAGAATTAGGCTGTACAGCACGAGAAAAATCTGAGGGCAGATAGAGACAGAGGGGAGGGGAAAGGGAAAGGAAGGGGAGGGAAGGGAAAGAAAAGGAAGGGAAAGAAAAGGAAGGGAAGGGAAGGGAAGGGGAGGGGAAGAGAGGAGAGGAGAGGAGAGGAGAGGAGAGGTGCTTTCAACACGATGCTTCTGTTCCCCACAAACCTAAAACTCTAACACTGTGAACCAAAATAAATGTTTCCTTTTAAAGTTGATTTGCTCAGGTATTTTTGACACTACTTAACAAAAAAACCTGACAAACATAGGTGCAATGGGAAATACCTTGCTTGAAAGCTGTTTTGGTTTCTGTAAGTTTCTTCATTCTATATCCAAGCACCTGTAACCTTATAATAAATCTATTTTTCAAGTTATCCTTATTATTCTCTGTCCAGGGAGACAACAGGTGGGGGGGGATTGCCCTGCAATAGTAAGGTAATTCATTCCTATCGCTCTGAAACACAGAGAACCTTCTAAAACAATTTCTGGTATAGACTTATGGATCTGCCTAGCTTTTGGGGGGCAGACTACGATACAAACTAGTCTTCTTATCACATTCACATCCATTATTGTCTTAAGCAGCTCTTCAGACCCTAAAGCCATCTGCCAAGACTGAAGTGAGTCTTCATCCAGCCCCAAATCCTCTGGCATTGTAGAATACAATTTGGGAGTCCTTTAGAAGTTGAGTTCTTCAAGGAGCTCCACCCCTCTCTGGGGGGACGCTGCTGAGAGTGTGGCAGACTTTCGGAGGCCTGAAGGAGAGAGACCCTGGCACGTCGGGACCTGCACTGTGCGGTTGACTTGGGGTGCCAGGAGAACAAGGAACTCCTCCCCTCTCTGGGGCGTGGATGTTAGCCTGGCAGCGCGGGCTGAGAATCAAATATCTCATGTTGTCCTGTCCCTTGTCCCATGCCCCCCCTTAGCAAGTGGGAGCCAGTTAACCACACATCTTGTGAAAAGATTGATATGTTATTTAGTATGAGCTCCCCATATGCAAAGATATGAACAACCACTTGGAAGAAAACAGGAGACAATATGACAGATAGTAAAGATCTCTGGTTTTCTAGCTTTGAAATTTATGCTTTCTTATGTCCCATTCTGTTCTGTTTTGTTGTGTTTAATTTTAGCCCCCCCTTAAAATTTAAAAATATATATATATATACATACATAAAAGAGAGGGGAAAAGAAAGTGCTCTAAAGGATATAACTGCATGTATGTTTAAGTGTGTAAGATAGATGACCACATTACTGTTTTTGTTAGATTGTTGAGCAGAACTGTTAATAGTCTCACTGTTTGAATATCTACTTTGTATGCTTTAATTTTGTAACTTGAACAACTATTTCCAATAATGACAGTATGTGAGTGTGGCAGACTTTCGGCATCCCTTATCAAGTGGCAGCTTATCAAGTGGTAATTTCTTAGTGTTTTTGTTTTTGTTTTTTTGTTGTTCTTGCTGTTATTTTATATTTTGCCTTTGGAATTCTGTATTGTTGCTACCCTTTTTCTGTTTTGTTTGGTTGTTTTCTTTTTTGTTTTTGTCTTTAAATTTAAAAAAAAAAAGAAGTTGAGTTCCTGCCTCATATTTACTGGACAAACAACAAAGTAGACACTTTGTTACTCACACACAGAAATTCACACAGAAACCAGTATTCAGTGCATATTCATTTTGTAACTGGGCCATACAAATGTTATTAGTATATTAATAGCACATTTTAACTTCTCTACACTCCACTTAAGTGTTTTCTTCTTAAGACAAGAATAAAAAACTTGAGTTCAAATTTCAGTCCACTCCCCAGCCATGTGACTTTGTGAAAGTTCCTTGATTTCTAGGACTCTCTCCTCTGTGTAAAACAGAGATGATAATACCCATTGTAGGTTACTGTGGAGACTAAACGAGACCTCCAGCAAGCTGTTACCACAGCAGCAACATCGCCACCATAATAAAAAATTTCTTGAGTACTTGCTATGTGCCCATTTGGATGTTGAATGTCCCCCAAAATATCACATATTAAAGGCTTGGGCCCAGGGAGGCATCATTGGGAACTATGCAGGACCTTTAACAAGTACGTTCAGTGAGAGTCATTAAGTCATTGGAGGGTGTCATTAGGTCACAGAGGGTATGTTCTCAAAAGGAGAAATGGAACCCCAGTCCTCTAATCCCTCTCTGCTTCCTGGCTCAAAATGTGACCTCTCACTGTGACATGCATTCTCGCAATTAGATGCTATCCTTAGCAGTGGCCCAAACTCACGGTATCACATGAGTTTACTTTTGAACCTCCAGGTCTGTGAGCTAGGGTAAGCCTCACTTTACTCCATAATAGCTCATGTCAGGTATTTCATTATGTTAACTGTATTAGTCAGCTACCCATCACTGTGACAAATTGTCTGAGATAAACAACTTAGGGAGATAAACAACTCATTTTGGCTTATGGCATCAGAAGGTTCAGCTCATAGTAAGCTGGCTCCCTTGCTTTCAAGTCTGAGGCATGGCAGAAGGTGGAGGTGAAGGAAAGATGCTCACATCATATCAGCCAGGAAACAGAAGAAGGAAAAAGCCAGAGAGGAAGGGGACATTAAGGAAACACAGTCTCCAAGGCCATGCCCTCTCATATAGGCTCTTTCCCTTGTTTCTATCATGTATCAATGTCATCAAATTATGATCTCATCAATGGATCCTTCCTCTGATGAAATTAGAGACCTCATGATCCAATCACTTCCCAAAAGGCCATCAACAACCAAGCCATCAAACCAATAAGTAATACAGCCGGACACCATGTTAAAGCACTGGCTGTATTTAATTCCCCCAATAAACTTATGAAGTAGATGCATTTCATAGGTAAGTTTGCTGAAGCACGGAGTGGCTAGGTTATCTGCCTAAGTAACCTAGCTAACAAGGAGCTGGGTGATGAAAAAAATGCTTCTCCCTTTACTGTTTCATGTTTCATAATGACAAAGATGCCAGAATTTATCAGCAGCTACTTACTGGAGGTTCATCAGTTCCGAGTCGCCAGTATGTTGAATTACACAGTTTTTTCACTTTCTCAGGACCCTCTATATCATAATCTTTGGGAAAAGCTTCTCTGTTATGATGCCTGAAGAAAAAATTAAGCATCTATTAAGGGATACATTTTATTTATCATGTATTGCCTTTAAATTTTAAAAATCATCCTGTTATGGCTTGTGCCTACAAGTCCCCCCAAAGACTCATGCAGTCAAAGGTGGAGCTTTTTCAGAGGTGGCTGAATCTAGACTGTGTGATTGATTCATGGTGTAATGCCAGGAATAAGGGTGCTGGGATTAAGGCTGGATGATTGCTAGATCAGTCCACTGATTGGTTTGACACTGTCCTAATCCTAGTAGCCTGGATACGATATAAGGGACAGAAAGAGACTTGTCCCTCATTTGTTCTTGCCTGCCTGCTTGTCATGGACTATTTCTCCTCCACGATGCCCTCCTACCATGGCACCCTGCCTTGAATCCAGCTGATTATGGACTGAAACCTCTACAAACTGTGAGCCAAATAAACCTTTTCTCCCTTAACTTGTGGGTGTTGGGTATTTCGTCTCAGCAATGAGAAAAGTCACTAAGACATATTGAAGGAAAATTTACTATATTTCTGGCATTGTTTTCATTACAAATTTGTTGAATTTGTGAAAAATAAAACATATTCCATATCTTTTCAAGTAATGCTGAGGTTATTTCTTTAAAAGAAACTTATGTAATTAAACTGCAATAATATTGCAGAAGTACTACTTATCCAACACCATAATTATTCAGTGATTCCAGTGAACTGAATTTTATTTAATAATGTAGATTAGTTGCTGACAGTAAATCTAAAATAAGACATCTTATTTATCTTAGAAAGGCAACTTGCCACTTTAGAAATTCTCTCTACCATGAATTTTAATTATAATTTTTTTCAGAATGAGCTAGCAAAGTATTTGCTCATATTGATATACAATCTATGCTCTTTGCTTCTAAAGATCATCTGGGAAAGCTGACAATTAAACATAAGCTTAAAAAACAGTTGTTAGAAATATATATGAAAGAGAAAAAAAATTTCAAACATCTTGGCTAAAAGAGTAGTTAGGAATAATTTTAAAGCACAGGTATTTGGCTGGCAACAGAGGTAGCTGCTTTCCTGAGAGAAATAAAGGAAGCTGAGACCAAGTAGCCCACAGAAGAGACCTCTATTAAGGCGAAGACAGTGTAAGAGACCCTCACGTACCCAAGAATCTATTCATTCATTTGTTCATTCAGCAAATACCTGTAAGGACTTGCCTGCTATGACTTGAATATAGTTTAACCATTCTTTACTTCCATTTTCTCATGTTTAAAATGATTAGAGAAGTAATAACAATATGCCTTAACATTTTTATATTAATTAAGCTTTGAAAATGAAGGGAAAGGTCCTTCATATGCTGTAAAGCATCATAGATGCTTATTAGGGTGAATACTAATCACACTAGTTATATCTATTGATACTCTATTTTTTTAATAATTGAACTTAATTTCTCCTTAAAGCTCTATTTGTCCAGGTAGGGAAACCGTAACCTTGCTAAACTCAGGGCTTCTTCTAGCCCTAGAGGGGTTTGTGGTACCATGAACCAAAGAATCCACCTGTGTTGTCACTGTTGCTTCTTGCCTACATCAACAGAAGCATCCTCATTCCCCAGTGGTCCTCCATTGTGGATCCAGGGAAGATGCTGAACATGGCTTCATACATTTGTCACACCTTTGCATGTCTTCTTTTGAGAAAGGTCTGTTTAGGTCTATTGCCATTTTTAATTGGGTTATTTGGGTTTTTTTCTGGTTTGCTATTAAAATGTTTTGTTATGTCTGGTCTTGGTCTCATCTTGTTGAGTTTGGTTTGGTTTGGTTTTGGTTTTTGGTTTTTGGTTTTTCAAGACAAGGTCTCATTATGTAGTCCAGACTAGCCTCAAATTCTCAATCCTCCTGCCTTAGCCTACTGTGTGGGGCTCAGAAGCTATTGAGTTTTTTGAGTTTCTTATTGTCACAGTCGCTTTCTGGTCCCTATGAGAGCCAGGAACCAGAGAGAGAAGGGAGGAACTAGGAACAACAGTGCTCCCTTTCAGTTTATGCCCCAGGTGACCCATCTACACCCAGCCTCCAATCCTAACAGCAAGTCAGCTATACGGATCCGTGTGATCCAATCATTTTCCAAATACACAACATTCAGGATATAAACCATAACACATATATTCTGAATATTAAATCCTCATTAGATGCAAAGTTTGAAAATATTTTCTCCCATTTTTAGGTTGCCTCTCTACTCTGTTGATTATTTCCTTTGCTGTGAAGAAACCTTTCAGTTTGATGCAGTCACATTTATCTATTATTGGTTTTGCTTCTTGTGCCTTTGAGATCTTGGTTAAACATATTTTGCCCATTCCAATGTTCTAAAGCATTTCCCTTATGTCTTCTTTGATTAGTTTCATAGTTTCTGATGTTTCAAATGCATCTTTAATGTGTTTGGAGTTGATCTTTGCAATTTGTCAAATATAAGTCTAGTTTCATTCTTCTGCATGTGGATATCCAAGTTCCCAGCAATATTTATTGAAAATATCATTTTCTTCATACATTTAATTTTCAAAATGCTGCTATTGATCCTCTAAATTTAGTTTACAGGACATTAATGGGTTGAGTCTATAATTTGACAAATACTGTTGTAGACTAGCAGTCATCCATCATGTTTGGGGAGGAGGCCAATTTTAACTCCTGCAGATAGACATTTATTAATATTTAGAGACATTTTCAGTTATGGCATCTGGGAAGGATGGATTTCTACCAGTCTCCTGCAAGTCGCTGCCAGTGACACTGCTAATCACCTTGCAAAGCACAGGAAGCCATCCACAAGGAAGAAGTGTCCAGTCCCAAATGCCAATAATACTGAGACTGAGAAAGCTCTGCAAAAAAGTGCATCCCAGACTCTTGGTTATGCAGTTCCAAACCTGAGGGCTTCATGAAACAGCCAAGCTTCTCCCCTATAATGACTAGAACCCAATATAAAGCTGCCAACTGTTTGTTTTGAGAGGAACATCCAACATAATCATCTATCACCTTTAATAAGATCTTTGACATCAAAATTGAGTAAAAGAAGCAATCTTATAGTCCTTCAAACTCAATACTTTTGCACTATGAAAAATATGTTTCATGGTTGTCATACTTCCTGTTTTATTTTAGATTAACAGAAAAAATCATTGCCGACTAGCACTAGTCAAGCTCACAGTCTTTTGTTGATATTAATTCATCCAGACACACACTTAACAGCATCTGACCAACAGTTATTTCGAGGCCTGAGATGCTTGAATAAAAGTATTTTGTGTTGCTGACTGAGGGAAGCCCTGAACCCCTGAGGTCAGGCAGGTATACACTGATCATCTTGCCGCAAGGAGAAGCCACAGGATTTCCTGTCAGTGGCGCTAGAATTTTCCTCCAGAAATACCCTTGCTTCTGCTGAGGATGTCCCCTCTGTTTTTAATTCCATAAGGAAAAAGCAGAATGCGATGGCTGCTTCTTTATGAGACAGCTTTGTCTGAGATATCCTTAATTACCAGTGGATGAAACGTGTCTTTTTTTATCCTTCTAGTAAACAAATGATATGACAATTAAGCACAGGATACACGAGGCCATTCCTTTCTGCCCAGGTGCTGGCCAACCTGGCAGACCAGAACGAAATTGTTTGCACTAAGTGCTATATAATCCAAATAAATTTTGAAATGGGCCAGTTTTCCAGAATCCCAGTCCAACTGAGTCTGTGTAATAAGGACATCCCCCTATTTTAACTCCACAAGGAAAATAATTTGAAATGATCAATCTACTTTTTGTTCTGTTTCTGCTGTCTTCCACCCTTTTCTACCTATAAAGTCAATTTTCTTTGCTTGGCTCAGTGGAATACTTACTCTGTTTCTCAGAAAAATATACTGTCTGCTTCTAGAATTACAAACAAAAGCCCATTCAACCTTCAAATTAAATTAGTTGTAATTTTGTGTTTTATTACTATGAATAGAGTTAAGACTAGAGAGAAGGCTGGTGGGATAGAATCCAAACTGAAAACTGTATTAAAAGGAGTCTGATTTTGTAGTCAAAATGCTACATGGAGCAATTTAAAGAGTGTTTAGGGTATATCCAGGAACACAGAGACCACCACAAGTAGGTCGCATTCTGGACAAGTACACAACATATGAAGTTGGTATACAGATTCCAGCTACCCTCTCAGTATCCAGTCACCTGCCTGAGTCCTTCAAGACTCAGGCCTAACACAGTATCACCTTAGACCATGACTTGTTAAAAAGAGCTGTTGAATCAGTTTTGAGACTTGGGGTTTCTTCCATGAGAGCTGGGTAATTCCACTGTAAGCCCTCTTTAATTTACATGATTTCCCAAATGAGTTGCTGGACTGAACAATCTTGAGCCCAGAGGTGTAAGCCAAACAGGGACTCACCATGCCCCAAGACTGTCCCAGACCAGTAGGGCCCATCTTCCTATGGGTGGAGGTCATAGTGGGAATAGGCCATTAGAATCTATTCACAAAGATGGGACATGTTACCCTCTGGGTTTCAGTGGTTCCATGTTTATATGGATGAAGCAAAGTGGGGGTTTGCAGAGAAATCAATGCCTTTATCACTGCCCACCTTTCACATTTTATAATTATCCATTAACATATCGATTCTGACCATGAGTTTCTTAGACAGATGAATTATTTATTATTTATATATATGAGCTTCATAACTGGCATAGTCTGACACATTGCAAGTGCTGTTTCAATTTTTCTTGATTGATTGATTGAATAGTTCTGTATTTTGTTACTTTCACTTTAATATGCATGCTGAAAACAGAGGTTTTCAAATGTGTCTGTAAAAATAAAAATAAAGAGTAGCCTGGCTCAGTCTGCAAAATCACACATAAAGAGGGAATGATTATGCGTGGAGAAGCCTGTTCTTTGCAACACCAAACTGTCTCCAGAGGAATTATAAATCTATTTGCTGAAAGGGAAAACTCTCAATATACATATGCATAACACAGATTGCAAAGGGGTTTGAATCTGAGCAATATCTGACATGAGAACAATGGGATTCCGAGCTGAATGCTAGCTTCTGGTTATTTGACAAGAGACACATTTTCTTTGCAGATTTCAAAGACGTTAAAAATGTTTGGTTAAGACTCCAGATGGCAGAATATATTAACTTTAAATTTAAAAATTATTAATGTGGTTCACAACTGTGCTGTCAGCTATTGCATTTTCTAATGTAAATGCAATGCAAAACAGAAGAAAAAGATACATTTTCTATAAGGTTTTATAATCATATGCTATCTAAAACTTTAAAAGAAAATTACCCTTGAGAATCACCTATATCTCCAACACATTAGAAGTATAATACCAATAGAAGAGAAGACTACGCAGAAATGTTTGACAATCTTCTTTAAAGATTTCATGGACAGAAGATTTACATGCAAAAGTAGTGCTATTTAGTGGCCCATCCATCAAACTGACAAATGAAGACTTTAGATGTATTTGCAGTATCATAAAGGAAATCTTACATTCTTGTGAGAAACAGTGACATTTTAGACTTACGAAGGACTTTGTTTTTCAATGTGTCTCATGCTGTGATTCGTGCATCCGTACCATGAAACAACAAAATCTGAGGCCTGCCTTAATTACTCTTCTCACTGCTAAGACAAAATACCTGGTACCTAAAGTTAAGGGAGGAAAGGTTTATTTAGCTCACAATTTGTAGAGGTTTCAGTCTATAACTGGCTAACTCCATGGCAGGGTGGTGTGGTAGACAGACATTGCAGAGTAAAACCAGTTCAGAGTAAGCAGAAGACAACAAAAGCAAGCAAGAAAGGTATCTTAACAGTGTCTTTATGATCCTTTTATCTTATCCAGGCTACTCAGGGTGGGTAGCACCCACATCCTTAATCCTAGTGCCCTTGAGCCTAACATCACACCATGAATCAATTCCAACATCACAAGCTCTGGATCCAGCCACTTCTGCAAAACCCCCATCTATGACCATGTGAGGCTTTGGGGGGATATTAAACATAAGCCATAACATGGCCTAAACTGCATCCCAAAACTTATAAACATTATCATCACACATCATTTATTGAGTGGCATGTAAATAAGACCTATCATTATTATGAATTTTCTTTATTGAAAATCTTCCAAAGAAGGAGGTCATATGAAAAATACCAGGAGAAAATAAAAAGTGTGGCCGTCAAAAGCATTGCCTACCTTAGCAGTTGGGAAAATTGTCATTCTGGTTAACTTCAAAAAATGACTTTGACAACAATAAAAAGCACACGTATTAAATGGAGTGACACTGCAATTGGTTATCCCACCTGGAACATTTTTAAAGGGAAATGAGGCACTAAGTCCTACAGATGTGGTGATGACCAGTACTGTCCCATCAAACCTAAGGAAAGATGTTCTGTTCCCTTATGTTTAGACAGTGGACTTCTGGAACCTTCCAATTCTAAAGCATTTCTTAGGGTTTCGTTGAGTCCATCCTCCTGCAGATGTCTAAAGACACTGGGTGGTGGAAGAATGGAATTAAAGAGAGAATTTTTCGAAGTGCGTTGCACATAGTCAGAAGAGCACTTTGACAGTTTATCTGGAATGTGTTCGTCCCTTAAAACCAAAAGTTCACAAACACCTGATTGCCTGTGTAAGCTCCCATCCTTATAGTCTTACTATTGCCCTAGAATAATATCAAAAGGTTGTATTACATGAGTTTAATGCTATTTTAATACACTTTTTTGTGATTTCATGAGTTGTGCACATTGAGTAGATAATCCGAGATTATTTGGTTTAAGAATAATTCATTTTATTTCCATTAGAAACAAATGTATACCTTTGTTTCACAAATAGAATCTAGAGTTGAAACTTTCATGATGAACATAGCTATACCAATGCACATTTATCTCCTTTTCTTCCAAGAAATCATCAAAAAGCAGCAAAAGAAATGGAAAAATTAAAGTCAAGTAAATTTTGGGCCACAGCAGAAGTTATAATTCCCAGATTATATCCTGTGCAAGGGCTATGGAAAGGGGCCAAGATTCAGTGAATGCCAAGTAGAAGCAGACACAAGGCTCTGGCGAGAAGGCTCAGTAGACTACTAGAGGTCAAAACTGCCCATGTGCCAACGAAATTACATTTCCTGTGGCTGTGCAAATAGAACTTTGACCAACAAAAATGGAAAGTGCTAGGTAAAAATGTATCTATTAACATTCCACAACATTAAAAGTACTTAAGAGCTCAAAACCAGTAGGAAATTACCAGGCCAATTTTTGTAACAGAGGGATATGCAGAACCTCAAAATTCCAACTGCTCTCCAAGATATTTGCCAAACATTGTGCATGGTCAATTGTTACACAGTATAAATAAACTGAAGAGTAATATAAAAGGTACACAAGAGGAAACAAGGAAATAGAGCTTTCGTAAGTGGGAAGAGGACCAAGAAATGAAAGGAGGGAGAAGAGAAGAGAAGAGAAGAGAAGAGAAGAGAAGAGAAGGGAAGGGAAGGGAAGGGAAGGGAAGGGAAGGGAAGGGAAGGGAAGGGAAGAGAAGAGAAGAGAAGAGAAGAGAAGAGAAGAGAAGAGAAGAGAAGAGAGGGAAAGGGGATAAAAAAGAATTAAGATGTGTTACGTGCATGCATCAACTCCTCAGGATTAATGTAATCATGTGCTGCAAACAGGTACTAATAAAAACTTTCACTTAAAAAGAAGTGTAAAGATATCAGCGTTAGGGGAACAAAAGAATAGCCTAGAGGCCACTTTATGAGGAGAGTTTTACAAGAAATCCTTCCATGTGTGGCATCAATACCATTTCTCTTCATTTTCCAAGAATGCGAGAAATTAAAACTCTCAGATCTTGTGCTTAGTAGGCCATTTGACTAGTTCTGGCTAATAAAAAATGAGCAAAGATTATATGCCTCATTTCTAGCCTACAACAATAAAACTCTTGAACAATTTTTAAATCTTTTTTTTCCTCATGCAAGAATAAGAGATGAATATTGTAGTCTGTTTTCTTCATCTGTCACAGAACACCACAGAGTGGCTAGTTTGTAAAGAAAAGAAATTTATTTCCTACAGTAAATAAAGGAGGTTGTCAGAATATGGAGTCCAATGTCATGGTGTCAGTGTCTGGTGAGGGCTTCCTTCCTGTGCCGTAACATGGCAGAGGATCTTACATGGTGAAAGTGACTTTGATAACTAACCTACATTTAATATAATGATTTTCATGAGGCTAAGGCTCTCATAACCCTTTACCTTTTACAGGTACCATGCACCAGCACCACCACAAAGGCAGTTAAGCACAACGTGAGTTTTGAATGGGACATCGAATCACAGCACCGAGGATGGGCCTCAGTCAACCCGAGCCCCAGAGCATCTGTGTGGAGGAGTACCCATCCCCCACCAAAAAACCTACAAGACACTGTAAGAATCAGAAGTAATCCTTTATGTGATAGGCTACTGAAATCTGATGGGCTGTTGGTTATCCCAGATTAAGCCTCATCTAGGCTAACAAAGAAATTTATATCAGAAGTAGGGCAGGTGCTGGTGTAACAAAAATCTAAAATATGTGGCATCGACTCAAAACCAGACAGAACAAAATGGAAACTAGGAAAGCCAGACACTTACTAGTCACAGTAAGTGAGAATTCACACAGTGTAACAATGCACCTAGTGATACTGGAAAAGAGGTTGGAAAACTGTTAGTTTTCTGTGTGAATTGCTACTGGTTTCCCCCAAACCCCAGCATTTAAGAAATAGAATTTAATCTTTATGGACGAGGATCCCTACAAGGAAAACAGGTACCACTGATTCCCGGAAGCTCACATTTCTTACACAGTAGACAGCAGGAACTGCCCTTCGATGATTTAATAGATTTAATAGGGATGCTGTGTTATCATCTTTGCTAGGAATAGCCATATAAAAACTAGTTAACCTTAATGTGTTGACTCCTTAGTCACTACCATAACTCTGATGCATGCTAGCTCTGCTTGCCCATCTGACTAAGGTTATGAATATGTAAATTAGGCATCATGTAGATGGATAAATGCTATTATGATATTATGCCCACCTCTAGGAATAAGAGTCACCATTCTTGCAATCATTTACTCTACATCACAATACACCATGCATGATGCAACAAAAGATGCACATTTATATTTCAATGACTCTTGGGCAAAGCATACTTTTGCCCTCAGTTGAAAACTGATACACCATATTTTAGTTCTCCTTGTGGGCCCTTGGGGCTGGATGAACCTACGCAAGGAAACTTTAGCCTAAGAGGCCTAAATGCTCCCACAACACCATCCAATACCCAGTCATGACAGGCATCATGGCTTGTGTTATGCTATTGTAATCGCCTAATTAGCCCTCAATGCTCCAGCCTCACAATAACCTCTGATATTCTAAAAACAGAGAATAGTCACTGTGAAATCTCTGACCAGCAGAACACCTTTGACATAGGAATGGTTTAATTTGTACATTAAAATCTTTTTTTTTTCCAGTAATGGGAATTTAACCAAGGGCCTCCCAAATGCTAGGCACTCTGTCACAGAAGTATACCCCTAACCTCCAGTAAATGTATTTTTAATAAATATCATTCACAGTAGAGTTTCACATTCACAAAGATGATAATGGGGAGAAAAAACCATAGCATTTGTTTTAAAGCTCATATAGTGGCTCTTGGTGGAACCATTTAGAGTTTTTCTAAGTATTTAAAAATTTGCAATAAGTTATTATGTATTCTTAGTTTCAAAATATGCTTCCTCTCATTTGCTAAAAAAGGCTAAATTATTCTAAATAAAATTCATTTGCAATAAATTAATAACATTATATTAATTCTTTCATTTAATTGAAATTGAAACAATCTGATTAGAGATCTGATATTTTACCCAAGAAATATGTCATAATTCTGACAATTATCTGTTAATGCACTGAAACTTCTTTTCATCAAAATGAAAAAAAAATACACTGGGACTAATAATAATTAAAGTGTAATTATATTTCAAAATGAAATAAAGGAAACAGAGCAATAAAAGATTAGTGTTCCTAACAAATGATGACACAATATTCAGGTTTACTTGTAACTTAATGTACCACAAATACATGCTCACCTATTCCACCAAGATTTCCTTTTTCTGCCCACTACATTTAAGGCCAGTTTTAAAACCTGCACTGAGTATGTGTAAATTGGCAAGGGAAAAGGAGTTTAAGGTCAAAATAACGTCAAAAAAATTTAGTCAATCCCCCAACATATTCACGGGTTATATTCTAACCTTGTGCTATAATGCTGAGAGTTTGGCATTTGGCATCCCTCTCCTGGGAATAGCAGCTGCCTAGATCACCAGCCCAGCACATTCCCCTTGGTATGGCCCCCCTGCTCTGTGGTTATTGAAGGGGCACTATATTTCCATTTGACCTTGACCAGTCAGATGTTGCCAAACAGATACTTGGTGAAAGATAAACATCTACCTGACATTCTTTACTTCAAAACTGACTAGACCTTACAATCAAACTTCCTTTGTGGAGTGAAGACCTAAGGTATATATTTCAACTGCAGCAATCATGTTTCCCATAGACTTTCACAATAAGATGAAGCCAACAGATAAAGGAGAGATAAGAGAAACCAAGTGAGACCCAGCAGCATCTGCAGCCCTTGTTCCAGCTATTTCTAAAGTCCAGCTGTTCTTATGCCCTTATCTGGTAATCAATCACCCATTCATGAATATCAAAAGCTAATTCATTCTGTTTAGACTAGTCCAAGCTGAGCATTTGTGATTTCTAATCAACAGCTCTGACCAGTAACACAGAAAACTGGTACCAAGGCAGGTGGGTTCCCAGAGAAACTCAGAGTAGTTTATTTAATAACAGTTCTGGTGCTATAAAAAATCCTGAGCCTTAAGCTTGGGGATCTGGGGGTCCATAGCCTGACTCCTCACTGAGCCCCACGTTCTTCTGTTTCTTCATCAACCTGAGCATCCTAATAAAGAGATCATCAATGAGATTTAAAAAAAAGAGAGGGTAGTTTAAAAAAAATAAAAGTGCTTGTGGGACCATCTGAGAGGAAGACATGTAACGTGTCATGATAAGGAGCAGTTGTGGAAGAGGAGCTGATCGTAGGGTAGATGGCTAAAACAAGGCGTGTGAGCCACGTCTGGGGACAGCCATGGTCATTCCTGACCGAGCTGTGCACATGGAGAAACGCCTGCCCTGTGTTCTGTGCCTTCCAAAACTGTTTTATTTTCATAAAGGCCAGTTAACTGAGCAAGCATTCACATAAAGGTCATGGCACCACGGTTCTATAACCACCAGTTTTCTAAAACAGTGTTTGACTGGAATTTCATGAAAGAGAATAGCATTGAAATAAAAGTGTAGACACAGAAAAAGGAGGCATGGTCCCCTGATTTTTATTTCAAAAAATAGAAAATGAAGTGCTTCCCCCCAAAACACTACTCCATTCAAAGCATTCGTAGGTAATGTGCGTATACTGAAGAATAAAAACATAAGACTAGATTAAAAATAACCAGGGCGTAGGATCTACCATTACAGAACACAGTCAAGAATGAAACGGTGGCTAAACCAAATGAATGTGCATAGCATTATCCTTTTTACCCAACATAAACTAGCAATTAAAAAGATATTTTTAAAGACTCACAAAAGCTACTTGGAGTGAGTCAGACTCTGAAAGAGGTGAAGTATTATGTCTACATTCTGATTATTTAGCGAATGTTTGCTTTAGAGGAAAGCTATAAAAAATGACCTTAAATTTTTAAGCAGTCTTATTTCATTCTTATTATGAAAATAATTTATATGTTCTTTATGGAAAATGTATAAGTAGCAAAGAGGGGGAAATGAGACACATAGTCTTGGAATTCACCACCTATTAGTAAACGTTCTGTGTTTTGTGGTGAGTATCCTTTCAGTCTTTTTTCTATGCACCTAGAAACAAACTTTTAACCAAAATCTCTACTACATACTTGTTTCAAAAGTTGTTTCTAATGTGCTTGTTCTCCAGTATTAATCCTTACATTTTGCTGAACCCCCTTTAAAATAACCTTTCCTCTAATAAAGGCACCCACATTTGCCTTGGGGAGAATTAGGGCTATTTCATTAGAAACATATTGGATGAACTTTTGACTTAGAAAATTAAATGTTTGAGTTCTGAGTGAAATATATTTTCTTGAAAGTCAGATGGTGTTGAGAAATAAGAGGTCTTTTAAGTTCCTTAAGCTTCTATTAACAAGAACCAAGGGTTCCCAGGTACACTCCCAAAGGGCGACCCTGTAACTCATCTTCTGAGGAAGGACACTGTAGAAAGTGAAAATGAGTCTCCCGACGTATCTCAAGGCCAACAGGAGAAAATTCATCCAGGCAAATCGAAGCATGTCCCACACTGTGATCCTCAGAAGGAAGCTAAGCTGACTGTCAGAGGCCCGGTTGCATCCACCATGGTGAGGGCTGGGTGCTCCCCCAAGGGTGGCTGTGAGCTGAGCAGTCTAAATCAGAGGATGAGGGAAGATGAGACGCACAGGGATCCCCCAAACCAGCAAGAGCCAAGGGGGGACTGGCTTTGCAGCAGAGGCATCAGGTCCTCAACAAAGCAATGGAATTAGCCCCAACTCCAGAGAGGAGACCTACGGAACCCACATGCGGATCTGGCGTCCTCAGCCCCACTCCACAAATACCACATAACCTCCATCCTCACGGACACAGATGGCACTGGGGGAAGCAGCATGGGTAGGAGGAAGAACTCGGAAAGAGTGGGCATTGTTCTGACTATTTTAACCTAAAACAAGCTGTTTAAACTCCAAGACATGAGATAAGTTAAATTAGAATGCTTGAATTCCCTTCTACTAACCAAGAGCAGAAAAGTTAAGAGCATCAGTTTCAGGAAGTTAATGTTATCTATGTATCTGAGCAGTACACGAATTTTCAATTCTGCTACCCAGTAGATAGTGAAATGTCCTTAGTCTACTATGACATCACATCAAATGCCCACATGATAATATAATTTGGAATTTTCATAAGTTATACAAAACTATCTCTTTGAAGTAAAAATATTATTGTCCCTGAATTAATTCACTAATGGCATGTTGTGCACTGCAACCAGGAACAGCCCAAGTTTGGCTTAGTTTCAAGTCTTCCTCCATTCTAAATAGAAGTCCGAAGTGCTATACCCTTCTAGTGTGTTCTCTGCAGAGGTGACGTATGTGCCTCAGTATTGTCTGGCTGCATTGGGATCATAGCTATGAAAACCAACTCTGGTTTTATTGTGGATTTGTGCTGTGCTGTACTCATTTACCACAGGGTCTTATTAAAACAAATTCTATTGGGTTTCATAGTATGCAGTGCCTTTTCGGCTTTTGTGGGTGCTCTTTCTGCCTCCTTGTTTGTATATTCATTTGATAAACACTAATTGAGCATTCACTATGTTCTTGTTCCTTGTTCCTTATCCTGAGCCTTGCTCTAATCACTTTTCACTATTGACCAAAATACCCTTTTAAATCCTTTTCCTGCCATAAACTGTGTCCATGAAAACCATAATAACTGAACGTGTTTCAAGTATGTAAGAGGTTTACAAGCGTTTATAAGCTGTCTGCAGAGGGCCTGTGTCTATATTAAAGGTTGTAGGCTCACTGGAAGGAGAAACCCTCATGAACTTCAGCAAAAGGACGGGCTGCGGCGTGTGCTTAGAAAAGCTTTATGATTTTCCTTTGCCTTTAATCCTAGTTCTGGAGCTGTAGGGATATGGGGCGACTGGTTAGTGAATATTTACGTAATTTGAAGTTGATGATCATTGACGTGAGAGACTCTAAATACCTCTTGGATTAGCACCCAAGAAAATCACTTATTAAATGCAGGAAGAATGATATAGCAAACTAGAAAAAGCAGACACTCTACTTTCTAAGTACACTAATGGTATCCTGATGCCTTGAAGCTGGGTTTTCCACTGAACATGGGGTATTTTAAATGTACCTGAACCTGCTCAAATAGGAATAATAGATAAGAAGTCTGAAGACTGAGTCTCTCCATTGATTCAAATTTATTATCCATATCCAAGTTATTTTTTGAAAAAAAAAAAAAACTTTAAAACTATGAGGTTCTGGACTCCATAATCATCACCAGATTTGGGGTTTCTTCTTTGTTTCCTTCTCTCAGTTTTCTTTCTATTATGGAATAGGGGGTGGGGCAGGGAAACTAAAATGCCCAGGCTCTTTAACTTGAGGCTCAGGTAGGAAAGGAAAGTAATTGAAATGACAAATATAGATAATTAACCCGAGTCCTTAAAACTAAATGTCACCATGGAGACCAGCGCAGGAACTGTCTCCATGGAGATCTGAATGAATTTGGGGTTTTTTGGTTTAAATTATCATTTGTTGCCAGATGTCAATTTGGCTATGAGAAAATGAGAATGAATGAATGAATGAATGAGTTAGTCTCATACAAAAGAATTTACAATATTAAGTTTAAATAAACTAGAATGTATTAATCTAAATTGTTCTGGTTCTTGTTGCTCTATTATTTCAATGAGTGGGAAGATATCCCAGGAGAAAATTTTCCCTCAACTCAGAATTTCTAATAGAAACATCTGATGATATGGTACATGTTACAGGGGTGAGTAGGGAGAGATGATTCCTAGAAAAGGCATCAGTTAGAAGCATCGGAGTGTGGGGAGGATGATACGGCTCTATCTAGCCACCACTCTAACCAAGAGGGACAATGACTCAGAGATCATCTTTAATAACCACTTTATCAGGTCTGTTACACCAACCATTTTTAAAATGTGGTAATGAGATCAAACAGACTTCTATTACATGTCAGATAAAGAGAAATGAGACAAATTCAAATATTTATAGAACCAGAATTTCTCCCAATCACAGACTATATTTTTTACCTATTGGTATAGTCCTTATTGATCAAACTACTCAGTTTAGAGATCACCCAAAGATACAGATATTAGGATTTCATCAATTAAATAAAAAGTCACTAATAGGTATTAAACTTAATAAAAGTTTTAATGTATTATAAAATAAGTCAATAGAAAGCTAACAATTATGTATGACCGAAATGGATAAAAAAGAAAATGGTCAAGGACATTATTATCATTTCAAAGTTTATACACTCTAATTTGTTTTCATGCCTGGGGATTGACCTCAGGGTCTTTGCATGGATCTACAACCCCAGTCCTTTTCATTTTTTACTTCTGAGGCACAGCCTTACTACATTGCCCAGGCTGGGCTCGAATTTGCCATCCTCCTGCCTCAGCCTCTCAGAACACTGGTCTTGAACCACTATACCCAGTTTACACTATAAATTTTATGCACTGTTTTTAGGCCTGATTTTGGTGACTGATTGGATATGGAAGGAAAACCTTAACAGTGTTGCCCAAAAACCGCCAACTTCAGAAAATGCTATGGTTTCTCACATTTTACAGTTGACTCTTCATCTGCGTGTTTAATAAAGTTGCAACAAACAACTAGTAAGCACGGAACTGTTTCTCCTTAGAGGAAACAGTCTGAGGTGACTGTGATCCTCTGCTCGCCACATTTGCATGAGCCAATCAATACACAATCTTGTGTTATGTGTGTCGCCGTGTAAAGACATCTTCTTAATACGCATCATCGCTTCATTAACAGTGACAGCACTGCACCTCTGACCTGAACAAGGCTTAGTGACACACAGGTTTCCCCTGTAAGGTGCCTCACACTCTCCTTGTTCTGGGGCGCACTTCAGCATGATGCATGGGTCATCCTGACACCAACAAAAACCACAAACATGCAAAATGTAAGATGTATCGCAATGACCCATGAAAAGGACACTTGTTTACAGTATGACAGTTGAAACAAGAGGGCAGAGTATCGCTTTGACTTCTACTGGAAACAGGCATAGCTGAGAAAATTTTTTTATCCACTTTTACCACCCTGTACATGCCTGTAAATGACCACAAAAGTACCTGTAGTGTTGGCTTTGAATTGAGTTGAAGTTTGCCTAGTAGATGAATTCAGACTTTGCCTGCAGTGAGTATCAGCTGTATTTGCCAACTAAAGGCTTCTGTTTCCTGCCATGCTGCTTTTTACTATTCCGTTACATTTCCCTGTTTTCTTTTGTCTGCCTCTGGAGCTCCTTATTGTTCCTTCAAAACCATGGTCAGGAAACTACACACACACACACACACACACACACACACACACACACATCATCCCTCTCCTAGTAGCTTTGCTTCTTATATGAATTCATCTCTTCCTTGCACAAATCAGATTGCACTGAACCTTTTTTTACATCAACCTCTTTTGCAGGTCTATCAAAGCCCTGAGGCTATGGATAAGTAAATGTTATTATTCTTCCTCCATGCCCGGCTGTATGTTAAAGGGTACCTTACGCATTTTGCCTTTTTTAATCTTACAGTAATTTCATCTCCCCACTTCACAGTTGCCGAAGCAGAGACTCAGAGCAGTCAGGTCACTTGCCACACCGCATACCAGCAGAACTGGTACCCACACCCAGAGCCCAGGGGATGTTTGTTTTTCTATGTGCTTGTTTTTGTGGTACTGGAGGGTGGACCCAGGGTCTCCACACTGAGCTACATCACAGAACCTTCTCCGCCCTTTGTAACTTTCGAGATGTGGTCCTGCTAAGTTGCTAAGTTGCTCAGGCAGCCCTCAAGCTTTCCATCTTCCTGCTTCAGCCTCCAGAGTGCTGGGGTTACAAGTGTGTACCATCATGTCTGGCTGAGTCCAAGCTTTATGTGAGATAAATAGTATTAGCTCTCATACATTATTGACTACTTACTATGTTCCAGGCAGGGTGATAGATGGTTCGCACAAGTTATCTCATCAATAATTTCTGTTTCTATTTCTGTGGCCTCGTCATGAAGGGCCTGACATATGAACGTCTAGTGGGTTGAATTTAAATCTTCCCTTGCCTTCTACAACCAACAGTATGAAAGCCCTCCACATTTTCACCAGCAGCTGAAATGACTTAGCATGCTCCATGCCCTTCACCCCTCCTCAGGTTCTGCACTTCTTTTGTGTTTATGTCCTTCTGTGTATTCGCTCACAAGGCAACTTTCCAAAGCCAGGGTAGCGCAGAAGAGAGGAGAAGCACTGTCCCTTTGCCAAGGTTCCCTGTCTTAATAACCCCGTGTGGCGGTTTACATGATGACCCAAATCCGCACCAAGAAACAGAACCACAGAGGAGTGTGTCTTGTGTCTTCCATGAGAGCTATGAGAGAAGGGCCACATGAGACTTAGAGGACTGTCTGCTTCCCAGTGCAGTTTTAATTCCAAATCTGCATAACCTCTCATACTGACTTAGAAGAGGCAGAGTCAGCTTCAGGCGTGAGAAACGCAGGGAGTAGACTTGTGGGAAGGTGGGGAGCAGGCTTTGGGAAGTTTGCCACAGAGAAACCGCAGGCGTCACATACACCGCCTGGCTGAATGGCAGCACGCAGGGGTAAAACCAAAACCTTCCAGCTCCTTTCAAAGGCAAAAACATAGACAAGATTTACGGCTTCCTTTCTCTTTTGCTACTCATTTCTCTCCAATAATCTGAATACTCCAGTAGGAATTATTGTTAACAGGATAGCCAGAAAGTTGACCCAAAAGAGAAATTCTCGACTTTTCTCCCAGGTGTACACATCCTGGTGTTGGTATTGGTAACTGTAATATTTAGTGAAAGAAGAGAATCTCTGAATTTTAAGCGCGATCCCTAAAGCATTTATCCTTAAATCTTTAAATCTCTTGTCCCGAGGTCAGGCAAGAGCTATGAGTGAAGTGTTCAGGAGTATGGTTCCCGTCTCTAGCAACAGCCGCTGCTTAGCTAGATCCCAGGGGAAGAAAATCTCTCTTGTCAGATCTTTCAACTTTAGGATAGAAAATTTAGCCCTGAAATTTTATGTGGATCACTTAGTTTAAATGTGTCTGACTATTTTTTTTTTAATGTAAATAGAATCCATGCCAAACAAATTGGGTCTGTTAGTTACCCCCAGTGGGAGACTCCAGTGTGTCACCTCTGGCTGAATGGTCTTAGTAAATCTGGGTCACATCATTCAGTGTGCCTGCTCCGCCCCGAGAAATGGTAGTAGTACTTTGAAAAATACCTCCCTCCTGCCAACAGTCTGCCTCTCGTGAGTAAGTACTTGTCTCAGAAAAGAGATTTCCAGGGCTCTGAAACACCACGCACACCTTCTCCTCCGTGAAGGATCTGAGGCCCCGCGGCCGGGCAGTGTGGGGGCCGCTCCCGGGGCGCCCTCCTCCCTCCTCCTGCCGCCCAGGCCGCGCTCCCGCCCTGTCCACGGCCCTGTCCATCGCCCTGTCCATCGCTGCTTACAAGGGCTCTCTGTCCCTCTCTCCTTCCTCAGCTCCACTTCCGCCTGGTCTCATCTTCTTCCCCACCGCTTCCTCCTTTCTCCCTTCTCCTCTCCGCTCCTGTTCCCTCTCTGTCACTCCTTTGTGTCCTGTCCCATCCCTTGCGCACGCCTCCCTGGGCCAGCACCCAGGAACTCCGGGAGCCTGCTCACCAGGAAGACACCAGCACGGACTTGGAGTACTTCTTGTGATGGGAGCGGAGGGTCAGGGAGCCCTTGCGCTCCAGCAGGTCGGTGGGTCCGATCTCATACAAGTTCTGCTTACTGTCACACCAGTCCAGGCCTGAGCACTCGGAGCTCTCCATGGCCGCGCTGGGGGCCTCTCCACCTCCGTCCTTCCGGGTGCGGCCAGGAGTCGGCGTCCTTCGTCTCCTAGGCAACGTGGGGCGGGGCCACTGAAGGGGCGGATCCCTGGCTTCCTAGAGGGTTCCTCACACGGTTACTGGACTACTATTCTGAAGGAAAGGCAAGATTCCTGAGCCACAGGTGGTCTATGCGGACCACGCCTGCGTTTCCTCTGCCAACAAAGTTACTTAACTTTGGCTAAAAGGGAGCGAGAGAACACTCCTTCGCGCTCTGAATTACGTCGTTACTGTACAGCTTTCCAGCCCGTGGAAAACGACCAGTCATTCTGCAAATTAGCTAAAAAGTTTGAGGATCAGAAAGCGTGGTTCCAGTTTCAGCTGCTCTCTCAGCCTTGGTGGGCACCAATTTCTCCTAAAAAGCAGAAATAAGACGTGGCAGCTCAGTGGGCTGGCCACTAGAATCGAGGGTCCTTGGCCTATGGCTGGAAGGCTCTGTCTCTTTGGAGGCACTCAGCCCTCCAAAGCTCGCCAAAAATCGCTGTGTTTTTTGACATTTTACGATAACACAAATTCATCACTTGACTGTGTTGCATGTTATATTTGAGAAAGGAGATTTCACCAAGATCACGGCATTGCGTTCATTAGATAGCTGGGTTATAGAAGGGAAGTTGCTTGTTCCATTGTTTACTTTCTAAATTTTTTTTTTCTCCTCCTGTCCCCACCCCACAGTAAGGATGAAACCCGCTCTACCACAGAGCTCCAGCTCCAGCCCATTTTCTCTTCAGACAGTGTCTCACTAAATTGCTCAGGTCGGCCTTGAAGTCAAGGTCTGGCCTTGAATTCTACGTCTTGCCTCGGCCTCCCTGGTAGTTGGGGTTACAGACATGTACTGCTGAGTCTGGCTCTAAGACTACTTAACATGTTGACATTTTTCTCCCTAACCTTCACTGAGTAGCTTTAGAACATTATTGAATTGACTCACTGCTGTCATGCTTTCCCAGCATAGTACTTAATACAAGGCATCTTTTCAGAGTGTTAATGAATGAATGAATGAATGAACGAATGAACAAATATTATGTTTGAGTAACTCTGATTTATCCTAAAGTTCCTAGAGTTCCGTTAACTCCAGGTGTACCTTACTTTCAGAAGATCACATGTACACACACACACACACACACACACAAATCAAACTTAAGAACAAATTAAGACATAATTCATATTACAAATACACTCACAAAAGATTTATTATAATGAGCCTATAAATAGTAAGGCACTCTTCTGGATGAGATTTCACAAATTTGACTACACAGCACTACTTAGAAGCTCTTCTGTGGTTTTTGGTGCAGAACGTGGGCGCCTGTGGTACTATTTTACCTACAGCCATAGTAAAACCTTGTTATTTAAAACCCAATAAATAGTCCGCTGTCAGTAACTAAGTTCTAGCAGAAAGAGAGAGAGAGAGAGAGAGAGAGAGAGAGAGAGAGAGAGAGAGCTGACTGCTATGTTAGCCCTTTTCTTTTGAAGGAATGAAAAGAAAAATTGAAGTTAACTTTAAAAGGGTTAATAAATTCCTGCCAACATCACAACCATCTCTTTGTGTGTTTCTTTTACTTCTTCTTAAAGTAGTGGTGCAGTAATACATTTGCAATCAACATGACAGGTTTCTGCATACAATTTGACCAAAAGATGAAAGCGGCCCCAGCCAAATTCTTTCCGCAGTGCACCGAGGTACAGAGATTAGAATTGTCAGACTTCAAGTAGCAATAAGTGAAGAAATCAAGTAATAGGAATATAGCTTTCATTTTTGTGTGCCTTAAGCCAGGGTGACTGCCCTTTGAGTCTGCTAATATGCTTTTCATTGTATTCTTCACTTTTTATAGTAACTTTATAAACTTAATTTCTCTGTGTCTGTTGGACCCTTTTCAACATCCTCGTGCGGTGGTGCAGTCGAGATGAACTCTTATCATCTCCGTTTCAGATACATTTCCTCTGCATGCACCAATACATTTGATAGAATTTTCGGTTGCTTGCTTCTTTGCCAGTAAAACAGGACTAGAACAGTATATACTGAATATACTAAAAGTAGGTAAAACAGTACCTAACAGATGCTCATCCCTAATTACATTTCAGTGGTTACAGCTATTATTATTCTTGCACCTTGGTTTTGCCCTTACTATTTGGAGAATTATCTTGAAATCTAGTTGTTACTTGTGAGGTCATCCCTCAGGACACTCACTGTTTTTTGAGACATATGTTTCAAAGTTCTTTTTAATGACTGGTTTTTACCATATTTTTTATCTTTTTCTTTCCTTTCTTTCTTTCCTTTTTCTTCAGACTTCCCCACAAAACAGTTAAATATTACCCTGGAAAAGCAGAAGATAAAATAATTACAGTTGTTTGAATTGGCACAAAATCATAAACTGCCGCAATTAACAGGAGCTCAATGAGAAGCCTTTTTATCATATTTTACTATGAAATTTAATAGCCTGACTCAGAAACTATTGACAAGATATCTGGTCACATTACCAGTGACAATAAAATTGTTTCATATTGACATAGAATCTTTTCAAAGCTGTATCTAAGCTTTATGCCTACAAATGTGAAATCACTGATCCTCAATGCATTTCCGTTATTCCTGTTTTCCTCAAACTTCATTAAATGAATGGAGGGTAGGGCTTAGAGCAATGCCCGCTATTGACAGTAGTCCCTTTTACTTTAAGATCCCCAGGGTGAGAAAATTAGAGCTCAGATGACTGAAACGTGACTTTTGTGCTAGGCAGCCCAACTGGGGAAGTGAGAATACCTTATAATTTTTTTTTTTTCAGTGCTGAGCATTGAATCCAGGGCCTCATGCTTGCAAATATTCCAGCAATGAGCTAAACACCCAGCCCTAAATTTCAAAATTTCTTCTTGGCCTTATCAGATTCCTTAAGAAGTTGCTAACAGCTGGGCAAGATAGCAAATTTTCCTTTTTTTGTACCAGGGTTTGAACTTATGACCTGGCCCTTGCCAGGCAGGTGCTTACACTGCTGAGCTAAATTCCCTGCCCCCTAGGATAGTAAATTTAAAACAAATACAAACCAGCCAGCTAGATGCAAATGACCACTAGGCAAATCTCTTTACCATCTCCTTTCTCTTCCTGGCTCAGGTATTATGGGCTCAATTCCCAGAAAAGCCCTCACTCAGGACCTTCCAGTGCACCCTCCCCCTTCACTAAAATTATCTCTGTCTACGGTGTGCCTCTCAGTTAAGCTAACAGACAATATTTTACATACCTTTATGCTAATTTTTATAATCTGACTGTGAAATTCAGTTTAAATATCTTAATATTCCTTAAGTATGTTTCAAAACAATCAGAGATTAAAACTAAGTATGCATTTCCTAAGGATTACCTGGCGTTTGGTTTACCTCTCCAGGAAGTAGAGGCCCTTGGTTTCCAGCCACATACTCCTCTGTGAGTGCTCTTTTAGAACATCAGATTTTAAAAAGTTGGATTTCACCAGTTACATCAAAATTATAAGAGGTGCTTATTTAGTCTGAATTCCCTCCATCTCACCTGACTTCTGTCTTCTTTCCCTCACCTTTTCTTTATTTTTTCCTAAATTTCCTCCCCTTATCTCTCCTTCTCGCATGCTATACTCCTTCTTTCATCCCTTCCTTCATTTCTCTCTATCCTCTTTCTGTCTTTGTTTCCTTTCTCTCTTCTTCCTTTGAGAAGTGACATGTATTTTGGAGTTAGAATCATCCACTTGGTGCCCAAAAGAATCTGATACAATTCCAAGTTATGTGAAAAATATGCAAGAAAAATAATTGGGCCTGGAAATCATGGCCAAAATTTATATGAATAAGTTCATATTTAATTACCTCAAAGCAGTCAATTCTGATGAAAGCTTCAATCTTCTTTCCTTTCCTTTAGTTATCCATAACTATCAACCATCTTTTGTAGAATAATTCTAATCTTGAATGTGATTCCTCTGTGCTTCTAATTTGGACAGTGAACCGATTAGGCATCTACTTGCTCTCAAGTCATCATCACTAACTGATACTGATTAAGTATCAGTACGTGAAAAGCATTCTTTTTGGAATGGCTACTATCAGTATGGAGGGACCAATTAAATATTCAACATATAGCATTCTATAAGTTAATGTTTCCGTTATTTTGATATCTAACCAATAAGTGAAATTCTTGCGCAGCGTTGTCCATAACTATCACAATAAAATTTTAACATCCTGGAAAAGTAATGACATACTCTAACACAAATGTAGATTAGGGACCTCTTCAATAACCTACAAATTGGATAGCCTTAATTATTCAAAGACTAAATATCCATTTGTATAAATGATTTAAACACTTGATTTGGTCGTTTTTCTCCCCAATGTTTTGCTTTTTGGCACCTTCCTTGATTACTAACAGCAAGAATGAGACAACATAGCTACTGGTTCTTTTCCTTTCTTTCTTTCTTTCTTTCTTTCTTTCTTTCTTTCTTTCTTTTTTAAAGAGAATAAAACCAAACAAAATAAAACAGACTAAAGTCAATAAAAAAAACCAGTGAAAGTAATAAGGACTTCAAAACAGGATAATGGGAAATCAACCATTACTATCACAGTGCTTCTTGTTATCTACAAAATTGCTGCCCGTAACATCAGACCTAATCAAATCAAACAAAACAGAACAGAATGAAACCTATCAAAACAAAAATTCAATAAAACAAAACAGTACAATGAAGTAAAACAAAACACTGAGAACATTATTGGATTTCAAAAACAAGACCAATAAATCGATGTTCAGACTACCAGCTTTAGACCTGTAAAGTTGATCTGACAATATAAGAATTAAGTTGTTTTTGTACCTCAGTTGTTAGCAACTCAGTCTGCATTCCTATGAGTTAGTCGGTTGCTTATGGGAAGGAGGGGGCTTGGCTCTTCTTGTCTCCCAGCCTGCATGCTGGCTGGCTCACAGGAAGGGTACCTCCTTTTAAAAAGTACACATCAGCATCACAGGTAGCCCTATTTATATTGCTTAGAGCCAATTAAAGGGAAAAGGAAATAGCATAGCCAGATCTATACATATCAGTACATGAAGATAGGGCCAGGTTTAGCCAAAGTGGAGGTAATTACTCTTTATTCAAAGAAAGCCATCCAAGTGGTCCTCTAAATATGTGCATGTATATGAATGTACATATATACACACACGTACACATATACACATACATACATATGCATATACATATATACATATATACATATATACATATATACATATATACATATATACATATATACATATATACATATATACATATATGTAATGTGTATATATACTGTGTATGTATACTATATATTATACTATTATATGTGTATATATAATACTATATATTATATAATGTATATAATATATTATATAATGTGTATATATAATACTGTATACTATGGTACTCTATACTATGTATTTGTGTATATATAATACTGTAAATGTTTAAAAAGGTTTTTTGTACCAGGAATCAAACTCAGGACCTTGTACATGCCAGGCAGGTATTGTGCAACTGAACTATCTCCCCATTTAAATGTTTTACATTTAAACACTCACTGTATCTTTGATCATACCTCACATACATATACACATTTATGTGTATACATATACATGCATACATATATATATATATATATAAGCAGAAATCTGGCCTCTCAGACTGAAAGAATATCTCATCTTAGTCATTACCTCTTTAACTTTTGTCTCTGGGTGAGTTATGACTTCCTGCCTAATGTATCAGGTAGTAATCAATTAGCAGTATGTTTCTAAAATTCCTGCCTTATTAATTTCCTTTGAAATTATATAATTCAGTTCTCCAAGACTTTCATTAAAGGTGATAAAATAGTCTGGTAGACTAGTTCCTTTGCCCTGTCTATCCTATGATATGCCTCCCCTCTCTCTCTCTCTCTCTCTCTCTCTCTCTCTCTTCTTTTCCTCCTCTGTATCTGGACTGATTTTCCTTCTCTGGTACTCCTACCCCCTATGGTATATCTACTATCCTCGGTAGGACTAGAAATCTCAAGTTTTTCTTCTTTGGAGCTTTGTTATTATTCTAGAATCCAGAGATTTAAAAGGTTTCTGAATTTCTAAAATACTTTAATACAAATCTTTATTCCACAGTAGAAGCTAAAACATTTTATTTCCCCAAAGAGCTATTTTATTTTCATATAAACTTTTAAGGCAAAAATTACCAAGATCTCAGTATCCTCCATAAAATATTTAAAAGCTAATATCCAGCTCTATCAAGAATTACTGTTTTAACATTAAATATTACCCTAGAATACAGTTTAAATTTCATTATATAGCTTAGGCTGTGTCATCTCTTCTCCTTTACTAGAGTCTGTTGGTGTCTGTTCTATTTAGTGTAAGATGAACCAAATCCTTATTTCTGATTGAATCTCATTACTACTGAAAAATGCATCATATCTTCCCCAAGTGTAGATATGTATGAGAATACTTTGCATAAAAATTAATTGCCTTTCTTTTTTGGCATATTACAAAGGGAGTATTTTGAAAGTAAAATATATTAATGATTACTCTGATTCACCACTTTGAATGATTTTTCAACACTGACAAAATTTCTTTCCATTATACTGGGAATATGGGATAAGTAGCCTTCTCAGGTGACTTATAATTTGTTATTTTCTAACAAAGGAGGGAGAGAGGGCAGAAGAGAGGGAGGAGGGAGAGGGAGAAACTAGGGTTGAAGATGAGTACTGTAGAGCATCTCAGGCAAGACTACTTATTCTGCAATTACCTGAGTGCAGTAAGGGAGCTCATGCTTCCAAAGGCAGCCCATTCCCATTTACACAAGCACAAATTGTACCTTCTGTTGAGCAAAAGTCAACGTTTTTGCTAGATACACCTGTTATTTATGCTTCCACAAAACAAAATCATTCTCCCTCCTCCTCCCTTCTCTCTCCTCTTCCCTTTCTGCTCCCCTCTCTATCCTTCTTCCCACCTCCTCTCCTTCAAATATTGATGGTTTTGTATCTTGGTGGCCTTGCTCGGGCATAACGGGATGTTATGGGAACAGAAAGCTATAAAATTTCACTTACAGGGAAAAAAGTAACTGCTCCATTCCCCCTTTGATGGTTTCTATAAATGAGTTTTAATCGATATGGAAAGTTGACTCCCTGCTGGGCAAAGGGAGACCTATAACTAAAAAGAAAAGAGACTTAAGTTGCCATTGCATTCCCATGTTGACCCTCAAGCTTCAGCTGTGCATAGATTGATCAACTCCCAGAGTAACCAGAGCAAGGCTGTTGTTTCTGGTGGTGACCCAACCTCATCACAGGATCAGCTGGTTTTGGTGGTCTGGGTCCTGGTAGCTGGTCCGTCTGTCTTGGGCCATCAGTTTTGTCAACTGTGGTGGATCTGAGGCACGGTTTTTGTAATTTTAACAGCAGTAGGCATAGCCAGTGTTATTTTTATGAGGCCCATCCCATCTGGACCCCACAGTGGAGTTTTACTGCTCATCCACTACTTGCACATCCATGATTATAGCAACACAACTCATAATAGTTTAATCTTAGAAGCAGCCTACATATCCATCAATGGATGAATGGATAAAGAAAATGTGGTATTTACACACAGTGGATCATAATGTTAAGTGAAGTAAGTCAGACACACAAGCTTAAATGTCATATAATTTCTCTTATATGAGAAACCCAAAATATAAATGAGATCGATGATAGCAGGAAGATAGATGGGAAGGGGAGCAAGAGATGGAGGGAGGGGGAAAGGAAGGGTAAGGAATTAAAAAGAATTAAGGTGTGTTATATGCATGTACCAACTCCCCACAATGGTTGTAATCATTATGCATGACAAACATATAAAAATAAAAATTAAAAATCAATAGAACTGTAGCCTCAAGTAGGTAAGAAGGAACACAGCTCACTGATACCAGAATAATGGAGATCTTAGTCCTGCAAATACCATGAACTAAATGCTATCAACAACCAAAATAAGTCTGGAAACAGTTTCCTCCCAAGACTCCAGACAAGAGCCCAGTTCAGCTCACACCTTGACCTTAGTCTAATGAGACCCTAACTGCAGAACCTAACCAAACCTGCACATAAGGGATGGAAAAGACTCTGGTTGTCCCTTGCTTGTTCTGCTACCTTCTTCCCAGCATGGATTGTTTCTTTTTGGTACTTGGTTGCCAAGGTGCCAACTGATTGTGGACTGAAACCTCTACAAACTGTGAGCCAAATGAAACTTTCCTCCCTTAGCTTCAGGCATCGAGTATTTTGTCTCAGCAACAAGACGAGTGACTAAAACATTACCCAATTACAACAAGTTGAAATTAGTTTGCTCCTCAATGCCATTTGAAATTATCTGAGTCAGAATATTCATAAAACACCTCAGAGAGCTCTGAGATTAAAAAAAAAGAAAAGAAAGTAATATGACCTCAGGTAATGCAAGTAGAACTGTTTCTGCAAAACTTTCCTTTTGTTACTTAATACTCAAGAGAGCGTTGTTGAGAGCCATCAAAATACCTTTTTAAATCTATGTATAAAAATCAATCCAGTAGCTGATAACGAATCTCTCTTCCTATTCAAACAAACCCAAGACTAAATGATTGTTTCTTTTCCCTTTGTGGGTCTTTTGCTGCCTTCTAACCTAAACTCCCACACCTAGAATACCTCCACAATACCTTCATAATTCCCAGAAAGAAGCTATGGTCTCTTGTGTGTGTCATCCTGTTCAAGGGCAACTGGACTATCAGGATGCATTACCATCAAGCCTTCAGCAAGTTGCCCAGGTTGTTTTCCATCAGTCTAAGAGTAGCACAAATAGCTTTATTTGGATGACACAATCCTAAATCACTGAATCTGAGAGCAGTCAAAACAGTTTGAAAGACTTATGCAATGGTTGCCCTAAGGTTTATGGATAAAATACTATGGCCAGGACGATGGTTTGGAAGAAAAACAATTGTCACTTCCATTTGGTTTTCATTTTGTGCTCATATGACTTTTCCAATTGCAGACAAGCTTTATTGTACATCTAAGGTTTCGTTAGCATGATTCTCAAAGGTTTCTGGGAAACTGAACTCTGTTCTGATCTTGCGGTACTGAGTTTAAGAGGTCTTGGTCCAGGAAGACCAAGAGAAATGAATGGAGACTGTTCATGCCTGGGTTCATTGTTTGTAGTTATTGTAGCAAGTTCTGAATAAATCGCCTTTGCTTGTTCTCATTTGATTGGTCTTCATTTATTTCTGTAGTATAAAGCTGATACAGTGCTCCTGGCTCTAGAGAGGTGGTCCCCAGTACAAATTAAGATTAGCCTGCTTACAGAACTGACCCAGCCTTGCATGTGTAAGTCTAAAGAGAGAGACAATTTAGCCTCGAAAAGGACTGAGTGTGACCTTTACTCAGATGTTATCAGTGGTAACTATGGACCCCGTGACAGGGATTTCAGACATTGCTGATCTCTGTGATGTGGGCCAGAACTGTACTGATTTCCTTGAGATCCTTAGATAGTCAAACCATGATTGACCGACCTCAGAAGCACGTTTCTGGTCTTTCCATCAGTTTAAGATTACAAACACCACTCATCAATATGAAGGTCATACATCTCATGCTTCCCAGGTTGGGTAAGCAGGTGTGATGATTTAAATATTGTGTCACCTTGAAGACTAAGGGCCTCATCCCCCATGCAGCTGTGTTCAGAGGTAAGACCCAGAGAGGTGACTGGATCCCAAGGCCGCTAATCTCATCAATCAATGGATTCATTCCTTTGTGGTTTTTGCTTTGTTTTTTTGTCTTTTTGAGACAGAGTTTCACAATGCAATTTAGGCTGGCCTTGAACTCACTTTGTAGCCCAGACTGGCCTTTAACTCAAACTTGCAGCAATCCTCCTACCTCAGCCTCGTAAGTGCTGGGATTACAGGCATGCATCACCATGCCCAGCCTGGATTCATTCCTTTGAAAGGTGAGTCTTTCCTCTGGCTCTTCCTTGCTTCTCTGCTTCTTGGCGCCCCTGAGGTGAGCAACTTTCCTCTCCCAAGACCTTCTGCGTGAGGTTTCTGCTTAGGAATCAGCTGAAACTGCCAGCCAAAAGCCATCTTTTTCCCCTTAAATTGTATATGTCAGGTATTTTGTCTCAGCAATGAAAAGCTGACCAATACAGTAGGGATCATATATTTGGTGGATGTGTGTAGAGTTTTTATCTTCTGTCTGTGACTGGAATTTATTAATACCCACTACTGGTAGTATTTTTTTTACCTGGAGCTAGGTGCCATTTAGAGAGAAAGCATATTCCTGGCAGAGAGAACAACGTAAGGAAGATGAGGGGCAGGAGGGTGTAGAGCAGTGGTATATCTCACAGACTTCCAAAATATGATTGTGCTTCATATCTAATTTCAAATACAGACTTTCAGCTTCTACATGAAGTGGGAAAGCTGGAGGGAAAGACTTTGAAACAATGACCTTTCCCCTGAGGAGAGTCTTTTTAAGATCAATTATTTCTGGGCTCTTTGGTACTAACAAAATCCACATAGGTTCAATTTAGTATCCAAAACATCACTAATCCTTACCTTTCTGCCTGTTGTTCTTCATTCTCCCTAAAAAGGCTGGAGTCATATTTGACTCTAAATGGGACCTTGATATAGTCCAGATGTCCACTCTCAGTCAGCAAATATTTTTCAGAGGGAACATTATAAAATAATCATTTGCCAAATATAAATTCTACTGTCCCTGCATTTCCATTCCCTTATGGTGCTATTAATCACAGTTCCTAACATTGCTGTCACTATCTATGGTAGAGGGCCCAAGTCTGTTGATTTGGAGTATATCATTTAATAGAAAGTTTCCTGTATTTTCATATATTTCTTATATGTGTGCATCATGGAAGGAAAGAAAGAAGTAGGGAAAGAAAGAAGATCAAAATCAGTACCAGCAATACTTAATATTTTTGTATAGAATCAGTCTTTGCTGTTGTCATGCAATCATATATACTGTTTTGTAACTTTGCTCAACAATACATTAACATTTTTCTGTCATTACACATGCTACAATGTTAATGACAGAACCATAAATGTTCCCTAATGTTAGATATTTATTGTTTCCTACCCTTCATTATTAAAGAAATCTGCTATTAACTTGCTTATAAATAAATCTTTTAATATATGTACAATAACTTCCATATAAAAATGTAGAAATTGAATGTATACATTGAAAACTAAGCACATCTTTGTGAGTTTGAGCTATGTACCAGAGGGGTTTATTCTCCTTCCAGCAAAGCTTGAGTGTGCAGATTTTCTGTTTTCTGTACTATGAGAATCATATTTAAAAGGTCTTTCTCTACACCTCTCTCTTTAGTACTCCTTTCCATTCTACCTCCTGCCAACTGTAGAGACAATGTATACCAGAGTTTGGAAAAAATTTTATTTATCTTATAAACATTTTCTCAAGCTACTTCCCAAGGGGCTGTGATGCACAGAAGCTAAAGGATGTGACTCAGTCTCCTGGGATACATCACAGACCTTGAGGAAAAACCATCATAGGAAAAATACGGGAAGAGACAATGAGGAAAACAAAAATAGATGCTTAAATGCTCATTTGAGAAAGACTCAATATAGACTGATTAATGAGTCTGTGGGAGAAGTCATCCAGTGGGGTTTTTTTTTTTTTTACCATTTCTGGATGATATGTCCACGTATGTCCACGACTTTTTCCCTGCTATGGTTTGAATATGGATTGAGAGGTTTCTGAAAGGTTTATGTGCTGTTAGCTTGGTTCCTAGTATAGTAATATTGACCAGTTCTGCAAACTTCAAGTGGTGGGACCGAGCGCATAGCTGCACTGCAGTCAGAAGATATAAACGCTGGTGTCACAGGGGGAATTAATTCCTGTAAGAGTAAGTTGTATTTAAAAAAAAAAAAAAAAGCCCAGTCTCTGAGTCCACTGGTTTCTTATCTTGCTATTTGACCTCTCAGTTTCTCATATGCATCAATCATGATACTGTCTACCATACTGTGACATGGTCAGAAAGTGCTCACCAGAAAAAAAATAAACAGATATGGACACCACATTCATGAATCTCCAAAACAGTGAGCTAAGCAAACCTCTTTGCTTTATAAAGTACTGAGTTTCCAATACTTTGTTACAATAAAAGAAAATTGATCGATGCAATTGCCAAATACTAGACATACATACTTTATGTGTACTCTAAATGGTCAAACTCAGAAATACAGAATAGAATATGGTTATTGGGTCAGGATTCAGGAAGATGTTGATCAAAGGATGCACAATTTCAGATACGCGTTGGCTATTACCATGACCAAATACCTGTTTCCATCATCTCCCAATTATATCATCAAATTCTGACCTCATCTGTGAACTAATCTGCTGATAAAATCATGATCCAATCACTCCCTCACTCCCTACAGCACCCAAATTTTCAACATAAAGACTGGGGCGCAAGGGGGAGGTACATTCTGAATCCCATCAATAACAAGATAGATAAGAGGAATAAATTCAAGACATCTATTGTACAATATGCTGCCTATATTAATACTTCTATAAGATTCTTACAAGTACCTGTATTCACCATTTCCACTTGTTTAGCTATTTCTGTCATCACCAACCTACTGTCTACTAGAAAAACCCATTCATTTTGTATCAGGGGCCTGGCCAGAGCCCTGATTGCCAGTGTTAAGGGTACAGCACAATGATAAAATACAAAACAGAGACAAATTTAGTAATACAAGATGAGTAGCAAGGAAGTCAGTGTCCCCAGATGGCCCAAGAGCCCTCACTCCAAGACAGCCACACTTTATTGAATGTATAGAGTTATAGGTGTGGCTAGAAAAGATTCAAATTTGGCAGAGGACTCAGAGGTTTACGACTCAGTGAGCAAGTATAATCGTGGGGTGACTCACTAGGGTAGAGATGATGCCAGGGATGTGGTTCAGTGACACAGCACCTGCTGGCAAGTGCAAGGTCATGAGTTCAATTTCAGGTATCAAAGGAAGAAGAAGGAGAAGGGGAGAAGGAGGAGAAGGAGAAGAAGAAGGCAGAGATGAGTTTATGCTAATAGGCTCTCGTCCTATTGATCTTAATTTTACTTCCAGTGGATGGTAGAGGATGGCTCATCCCTAAAGAGTTGATGGGTAATCTCAAATGGGCAGTACCGATAATCCCAAGCCTCCATTTTATCCACTAAGGAAATATGCAAAATTAACCATTGTGAATTTGTGGTCCCTAACCATTTTGTTTTCCAAATATATGGTTATTGGGTTGATGATATAGCTCAGTGGCACAAGCTCATGCCTGGCAAGCACAAGATCGTGAGTTTGATCCCCAGTATAAAATAAATAAATAAATAACATACATGGTTTTTGGCCCACTTTTCTCCGGTGAATGCTGTATGAGCTCTGTGGTTCAGTCTCATTCCTTTAACCTTCTGCTGTGGTCCACACCATGGGTTGAAGGGGCTGCTGCTGGAAACATGAATAGTACTTAGAACCAGAAAACAAAGAACTGCAGGAGGACTGAGGAAAGGAAACTTCTGTGGTTCCTTGTCAAATTACACATTGGTGGGGATGTCAGCTATCCAGTCTCTCATAGCAGAAGAAATACACCCATTTAACTGTCAGAATTCATAAACCGAAAGCAAAGGAAAAGGTCTTCAAAACTCTTGCCTTTGAGCAGGCCTTAACTGCTTTCACACAAAGAGATTGGCATGCATGCTGCTACTTAAAGAAAACTATCCTCTACTGAAAAATCAAAGCCTGAGGACTGGCATCAAGGAGACTCAATTTCCCAGCAATAAATCAATGAAAAAAATGTAAATATTCCTACACTGCACTCTAAAGATTTTCACAGAAGTTGATTTAAAAGTGAGAATATTCAGGTTGTGGGTGTTTTGGGTTCTTTTCTTTTGAATAAATAATTGGCTTAGAATCTTCCAAGTGCTCTATGAGAGACGGGAAGGGAGCAGCTGTTACTGACAATTTCAAGTAAAGGAAACAGACATCTCGGAAAAGTTAAAACAGCTTGACCGAGGATATATGGCTAAGAAAGGGCAGAATTAGTACTAGAAATAAGCCTTTTGATTCTAATTTTGGTTTTCCTACAGTCCCTTTTCTGTAAGTTTCTCATTTTCTAGCATTTTACACTAAAATAATAAGCTGATTACAACTGCAATGGCCTGGTAATATTAGAGCACTAAGAAGATAAGGTGGAGGAGATGAGGAAAATGATGGAGCAAATTGTCATCGTATCTTTCAAGTTAACCAGGATGGCTTTGGACCAAAGATGGAAAAGGGTTGCCATAAAAGGAAAACGCATGTGTGACACTTAAAATTCGAAAACAGCTACCTTAGATTAAAAAAAAAAAAAGCAAACCTGGCCATTTCCTTACAGGAAGTCATGCTCCAGGTTGTGGGGCTCAACAGAAGACTGTGGACTCTGCCACAGCTTCAGAACCCACCTCTGTCATTAATTCATTGCACAACTTTGGACTAACTCACTTATCTAAGCCTTGCTTTCCTTCTAGAGACAGTACATAAAAACACAGCAACTACCTCACTGAGTTGCTATGGATTAAATTCAATTATATATGTAAAACCTTTGGTATCTTGTTGGGAACATGGTAAACAGAATAATGATCTCTTGCTGTGGTTTGTGTCATAAAGAGATAGTTCTAAGATGTTTCTTCCAGTGGCCTCCAGTTCCAGAAATTAGAAGTCACTTTTGTCCACATCCTTGCTCTAGTTCAAAAAATAGCCCCTAATTTTTTACCTATGATGATCAAAGAATTTGGAGACAGAGGAAAGTCTTGACTTAATTTGCTGTGTAATTTTCAATCAGTAATTTATTCTCTTTAGTCTCATTCTTTATCTGATTTGAGGATATTGATTAGATTTCAAAGCCTAGTAGATTCCAAAATTTTATACAGTATGGGATCTAGTAATTTATCATTCCACCTTCAGACAAAAGAGTGGAGTCATTGCTGGTAGAGCTTTCTCCTACTATTTTCCAAGCTCGTTTTTCAGATATCCATCTCCTCTTCACACGGCAATTACGGTCTTCTTTACTTTGACTGAAGCAGGTAACAAATGATAAGCCTTTATTTGTTCTTTGGAAGTAATTGCTCAGGATTCTGAAATGCCCTACCTAGTGATTTCTGCTCTTTGTGCTAAGCAGACTATTTCAGCTACTGAACCCCAGTTCACAATTTGTGAACCCCCCAATATGATAAAACTTCTTTCATTTTTCCTTGCAACCATAGCACAAGATCTGACACTAAGAAGTTTTCAGAACTGAAAATGGAAAGTAGCCAGGGTTGGGGCTTGAAAGCCTTCTAGGTCATGAGGAAAAATCCAAATATTTCTTTAGTGAATGACGAACAGCAACTCAAAACTGTTAAGCACAGGGTTGACACAGTCATTAGGAAATCACTGTGGGAGCTGATCAGGGGTTCGGAGAAGGCTGGCCTGCTGGTGTGACCTACATAACCAGCCTCATCAGCGAGGAAGGAAACAGGCTGAGAATTCCACCTGATGACAAAGTACATCTTTCAAAATAATCTTTTAAATATTTTCATCAGCATACCTAACATGCGATTAGTTGTCTTCAATTACATATAATGTGTAAAAATTACTGTATAAAAATACAGAGAAACAATAGGAAACCAGTAATTATCCATGTCCCACTTCTCAAAGATAAATATTATTTACATTTTGAGGTACACATGTCTTTTCGGACTTTTTAAAAAATACATGCATTGTATGTATTTTAAAAACGGAAAGGGAGAAAAGTGGAAAAAGAAACTCAGATATGAAAAGAAATATATAAAAACATTTTTTTAAAAAATCAGGAAGAGGATGATCCAGGGACAGGAGTAGATATACAAGGAACAATCCTTGTAGGTCTATAGATATAGAGCAATGCTGAAAAGTCAAGAACCCCAAGAAAACTAAAAGTGGATACAGTGGGGAGTTGGCCTGGAAGTGGCAGTAGAGTATGGCATGGAGACTTTCCTTCAAAAAAAAAAAGATTTGACATATAATCCACATGCCGCACAAGGTACTCCTTTAAAGTATGCAAATCAGTGGCTATTAATATGTTTACAGTTGTTCATTCATTGCCCCACTCACCCTTGAGATATTTTCATTGCATAAAAAAGAAGATGCTAGGAAAAAAATACTCTATACACATTGTTAAATACCAATGGGATAATATTTTCTGCAATTTGTATTTTTCACTTCAAACTATGTGGCAAATAAGAGTAATGTTATATATGAAGCCAGGTGTTACATATATCTGTTAGTTAACATAGATAATAAATCTTTGAACATTACACTCAATTTACAGGAGCAGAAACTGAAGAGGTTTTAGGAGAGGTCACAGAGCTGGTAAGTTATAGATCCCAATGTGAAACCAGAGATCCACCTCTAGCACTTGCATTCTTCCGAACAGTTAATACAGTAAATATTTCTATTAGGACATAGAAATGCGGCAACAGGGATTTAGCTCAGCAGTGTAAGTGCCTGCCTAGCAAGTGCAAGGTCATGAGTTTGATCCCCAATACTCTCCCAAAAATAAATAAAAGAAAAGAAATGCAAATCACAATCCTATAAAATAACTAGTGGTGTGAAGTATCTTGTCTTTGAATAGAACATGATGTTTTGCATAGTATTAATAATTTTAAAAACCAAAGTCCATGAGAGAGAGAAATTATTATTGATTCTACAGACTACAAAAGGACTCATTACATAAGTTTGCTTTGGTTTGTTCGTTTGTTTTTTAGTTTACTCACAGTATCTTTAAGACATATTTCAATATAATGGCTGAGTTATAGGCCAGGTGACTGAAATGCTATTCCATAAAGCAAGACAGTCCTAAATTTGTATAAATGTTCTTTTGTAAAGTACAACTCCAGAAAATTAAGCTACCTTTTCCTGGACACAGAGAAAGCCATACTTAAGTATTCCATTTGACGCTTCAGAATGGAAGGTTATTCATAAATCCTAAAAGCTCCCCCAGTGCCACAATTTGGAGCCAAGAATGTGAGTCAAAATATCTAGCAAGTCTGTATTTGTTTGTTATTAATACGTCTTGTTCCTGTTAAGACTTCCCTTTTGGTAGGGCTGTTACAGACGAAATAAGAAACTGCTATTCATGTCTGACTCCATACAGCAATGAGAACCATGTTCGGGGGTATAATTATGCCATCTGTGGTGGTATTCATTTTTTTCTTTTAAACTGGTTCTCTTAATGGTAAGTCATTAGAATACATAAACATATTTCCCCTTCATTGTATGTGCTGATCAAAAAAAAAGTGTGATTTGCAAAGGTTGCATAGTCATTTTTTTTACTTTTTGATTTTCATGACCACACAGCTCCTTTTCTTTTAAAAGCAAAATGTAATAGTAAATATCAATATCAATTCTGTATCTATTTAATTCCATGAAAAAGCTGAAATCGTCATTGCAGGCTTTTACAAGTCTTTTCTTCCTATTGGTTTCTGTTAAATCCTAGAAATGAACAAGAGAATGAATTATTAATTCCTAATTCATCACCAAAGTGTTGGAGTTTTCACTGCTGAGAAGTGATCAAGGTACAAGTAAATCTGGTTCGTAGTAAAAGTACATGCTGAAGAATGAGTTCATAGCTGAATGGAGCAGAACAAAGTTACCTCAGTTCAACTTCCGGTTTTCTGTTATTCTTGAGAAAATGTATTTCACAGGCATTTCAACTTGTTAAAATGTTATGTCAATCTGTAGGATGACTGTAAAAGATACAGTATATGAATAATCAGAACAGCAGAAGTCAAGAGAAAAGAACAGAGAAAATGTTTTACATTCAGAATGGCTGAGAATTTCCAAAGTTGATGACACACATAAAATCATAGATTCCTATTCAAGCTGCAGAAAATTAAAGACAAAGAGAAAATCTTGAAAGAAGTCAGAGCAAAGATACTTTAGTTGGTACAAGGTTAAGGACTATATTACACATCTCATCAGAATCAGAACAGAGTAGAATGAAATACATGAACTGTTGAATGTAAAACCTCACCAATCTAGAATTCTATATCTAGTGAAATTCTTCAGAACTGAAAGAGAAACTCATTTCTCAGATGAACAGAAATTCAGGTAATTTATCACATTAAAAAGAAGTTCTTCAAGGAGCAGTAAAACAATACAGGTCAGGCACTTGGATCTATGCAAAGAAAGGAAGAGCTTTAAAGAAGAAAAATGTAAAAGTAAAATAAAATCTTTTATTTTTCTTATACTTTATTGACCTGCCCTGAAAGTTTATTCAAAATAATAATAGTGGTATTGTATTTAGTGATTACCACTCATTGATAAGTGAACAACAGCAAGGTCATAGGGACAGAAAGGAGGAATTACAACTACATACTTAGGAGATGCTTGCCATACTCTTATAGTGTTATTTGGAAGTGGACTTTAATTAGCTCTAAATGAATATTTTATACTCTAGGACAACCACTAAAAAAGTTTTCAATGTACAGTTAATATGTGACATAGTCTGAATTGCACTGCCCCGTTTCTTTGTTTTTGTTGTTGTTTGTTTGTTTTTTAGGTTTGTGTTTTTGTTTTTGAGACAGGGTATTATCACGCAGTTCAGGGTGGTCTTGAACTCAGTACATAGCCCAGGATGGCCTCAAACTCACAGTGACCCTCGTGCTCCAGCCTCTCAAGTGCTGGGATTACAGGCACATGCCACCACATGAAGCCCAAGTTTCTTATGTTGTAGCCCTAAGTCCCAGTACTTCAGACTCTAACTGTATTCAGAGATGGGACCTTTAAAGTGCTAACTAGTGAAAAGGGTGGGATTAAGTGGAAGAGGAAATTTGGATATGCCTTGATTTTGGACCTCCAGCCTCCAGAAATAAAAGAAAATAATTATCTGTTAAACTACTCTGCCTCTATGCTTTGTTATGACAACCTTGGCAAATTGATATCATGTCATAAAATAGGAGAAAAGATGGAATCAGGTTAAGTGTTCTCTTAGAACTGGTAAGACGGCATCCTACTACCATACCTACAAGGCCCCATCAAAGAGGCTATAAGACTCGGATTCTATTCAAAAAGGAATTCCAAGGGAAATTTCAAAGGGTGAGCAAAAAGTTATGTATACTTGAAGAAAAAGAATCATTTGGCTCAGCTATAGCAAACATAAACATAGTTCAGCTTCTAGCCAGATTACTATTAAAACCTCTTGCTATAGACATAGTTACCTCTGTTTCTATTGTCTCTTATGTTATACTCAATTTTTGACAAAAGATTACAAAGTATGACTTTTAAAGCAAGAAAAAAAGTACAAAGAAGTAAAGCAAACATCAGAAAGCACACTCCCTGGTAATGGGGGAACAATGAAGATATTTCAGAACTGAATAGTATTGATGATTGTATAACCAAGTGTGTGAATAAACTAAAATCCACTAAATTTTGCACTTTAAAAGGGTGCATTTTATCATATGTACCTTAATTTAAAATATTTAAAAGACATACGATTTCTAATTTTTTTTCCAAAGCAAGTTTTCCTGTGCTCTCCATGTTTACCCAATTGGTAAAAATAACATCAAATTATAAAATAAAATATTATGGTAATTTTAACAACTGAGTAATAAATTTTAAAGATTATGAGTCTCATTGCATAATTTGTTGTTACCCATAACACTAACAATAAAAGAGAGGATATTTTCTTTCAATAAATATATGCTTAACCTTTGCCTCATGTAAGGAACAGTGCTATGTTGGCTAGAATACAAAAATGTGTAGGAGACCAGATAATGAGAATCAAGGCCTAATTGACCTCCTCTGGAGAACAAAGAAGAAAGGCAGCAAACTCTGCTCCCGTGGCCGTGGGCAGGCATGCCAGCATGCTGCAAACTCGTGGGAAAGTCCACACAGCTGAGATCTAGTTGTTTACCCAAACATGTACTATAGATAACAGGAGGCAGATGAATCTCATGCTACTCTAATTACTTGTTCCCGTGTCTAAGTGAATAAAAGCAAGGTGAGTCAGATGTGAGGTGCTGTCTGTCCACTAGCAGCAGGAGCCTTCTGCCCCCCCAAATTCTAAATTAACTCTGTATCTTTTGTTTTCATCCTTGTTTGTTCCCTAGTCAGGGACAAACTTGTAGGCTGGCTTCTACAAAAATGAATTTGATACTCTCCTCCAGGTTAGAAAGATATATTGGAAATTTACATAAATATCTGTAAAATAAGGTAATAAATGAAACATGCCCAAAACTATACAGAGTGTATTATATACTGCCTTTTAGAGACAGGGTCTCTCTACGCACTTCAGGCTGGCCTTGATCTCACTTCATAGCTCAGATTTGTCTCAAACTCACAATAATCCTCCTGCTTCAGTCTCCCAAGTGCTGGGATTACAGGCATGTGCCACCACACCTGGCTTATACAGAGTATAATAAAGGTCACGATTTTAGGAAAGCATTTCTGGCTTGGGTTATCAAAAATAGAGGTAGAATTTTAACTGAGCACTATTCATCCGACAAATATTGATGTGCTTACTGTTTAGGTACTATGCCAAGTGCTAAGAAAGCCTAAGATCCAAGAACAAATCAATTCTTTAATTTTATTATATGATGAAACTCAAAAATATGTATGTAAATATATAAGTGCATGGGCGTTCATTTATGCATATGTAACTAAAACAAAGTATAAAGTGATGAGAACATCTTTGAAGAATAAATGAATTTCAACCAAGAAGCCTAAATCCTTTCAACGGTTCCCTGGAAACTTTCAGAAAAATTTCAACAACCAAAATATGACCTCAAAATTCCTCATGATTAGGCTTCTGACTAAACTCTTCTCATCCTTTCATCTATCCATCCATTCAAGTATTGAGAACCCACTACATACAAGGCAAGGACTAGAACTGCAAAGGACAAATAAAATCCCAACCCTTAGGAAGGGCAGCTTCTCTAGAAGAATAAAATACTGAACTAATTTGATGACTGTTTAATTATGTTTAATATACACAAAAGACTATAAGTGGATAATGAGGCGTTCTGGTCTTTTATTACTTCTAGAGATTTGACTTCATTTCAGGAAAATCCCCTACATGCTTTTCTGTGACAAACAGATGATGGAAAATGAAAGACAACTCTTAAAACATTCAGGAGCTTGCCACCTTCGTGGATGCTATGGCTTGTGTCTAGAGTCTCCCCAAAACCTCTTGAGCTCACAGGTGGGGATTTTTGGAGGCGATTAGCTCACGGGTGAGTGAATGTGGATTAAGGGTGTGGTACTGGGATTAGGGTTGTGGATGGGTTAGTCCACTAACCGGTTTCATAGTTCTGGGTGTAGGCAATAGGAAACCCCACCCTGATATGGGTGGCACCACCAAAAGGTTTGTAACCTGGATGGGATAAAAGGGAGAAGGAGGCCTGCCTGCTGCTCGCTGCTCTTTCCTTGCCATGCCATGAACTTCCTCCTCTACCATGCTGCTTTATCTTGGAGTCAGCCAACTATGGACTGAAACCCTGCAAACTGTGAACTGAAATAAACCTTTTTTTCTTGTGAGTGTCAGGTATCTTTTTCCCAGTAACAAAAAAAGTAACTAAAATAGCAAAGTTTCTAAGGGTCCATGAGCCAGACACATATACAATATTTCTACCAAGGTGAAGGGCAAAGTGCTTCAGCTCGCCTGCTTCATCACTGAGAAACATGAAGACCACTTTGCATTCGACACTCTAGTCGAATGTTATTTGAGTCACTGGCTGAGAAACCCACAGTTTTGATTGAATTCCAGAGCAACTGGAAGCTCTGAAGCAAGTCTAAACCCCAATCTGATCTTGGGCCATGACTCAACAGACCGAATGGTGCTTGAAATAGCAGATTGGAATGTTCTCACAGTAGCAAATAAAAATGTCATGGCACTTTTTTTTTTTTTCTTTTTTGGTAACCGGGATCGAACTCATGACCTTGTGCTTGCCAGGCAGGCACTTAAGCCACTGAGCTAAATCCCCGGCCCAGTATCCTCAGGATTTTGGGGGAAGAAACTAGTCTTCTTCTGTTGATAAGTATCATTCATTTGAGAAATGGTTCTGAGCCAGGTAGGAGGTTATCAGGACTGAATACTCGACTGTGAGTGGCCAAGATAATCATGTTAGCCAAGGAGTTGTCCCGGCTGGGGCCCAAAGAGGTACTTCAGCAGGTGAGATCTCCAGGGAAAAGAATGCATGGGGGCCAGACATTAGCTTAAAAGGCAGGCAGCAACAAGAGCAAGCAGTTGTGCCCTTATTGTTTAACTCTTAAATAGGTGTTCATCCCATGTTTACATTCTTCCATGTTTACTGAACTAGCGCATGTGTAGTTGTCTACTGTTGTCATTTCTGTATAACTGTTTCCCCTCTGCACCTGTGATAGACCACAGGGTCATGTCCTCAAAAGTAGCCAGAGGCATCCTTCTCTGCACCCTGAGTTTTGAAACCTGAAGAAGTCTATCCGGGGCGATGCCCCACATTTCACCTCCTCAAAGGCTGGGCCAAGTTGACTCTTGTGAGCAGCCCACAGAACTGACTCCTTGCACAGAGACCACAATGCAGGGGAAAACAGAACACTGCCAACCCCACTGCCACCATAGTGCAGTTTATGACTACCTAGCACCAGCTGAATCCCAAGGATTCCCACCATGGGGTGAGGGGGTCTTGCTGCACAGACTGGATGACGGACACTTCTGACCCATTTCCTGCAGGGCTTCTTGCACCTGCCACTGGTGGTCAAGGATAAAAACAACATTCCACGTGCAAGAGGGCACTGCAGTCAGCAAGTCGAAAGCCATGTAGTTTTGCAAAACTACTTCATTCACTGCAAACTAAAACAACACTGAGACTCTATCCCACTCCAGAAAGAATGGACGTCATCAAAAAATCAACCAGTAACAAATGCTGGCGGCGCTGTGGGGAAAAAGGAAACTTCTCCACTGTTGGTGGGAGTAGAGACTGGCACAACCACTGTAGAAATCAGTGTGAAGATTCCTCAAAAAATTAGGATTTGAGGTGCACTTCAATCCAGCTTTTCTGCTTTTGGTTATTTTCCCAGAAGAATTGAAAACATCATACCACAGTGATACATGTGCACCCATGTTTATAGTAGCACAATTTGTAACCACTAAATCTTGGAAATAACATAAATGTCCATCACCTGAAAAGTGGATAAAAAGATGTGGTATTTTTATACAATGGAGTACAACTCAGCTACACAAAAGATAAACTCGAAGCTTTTATAGGAAAATGGATGCAACTTGAGACCATATGTACTCATAAGTGAAATAAATCAGACTCATATGTGTAAACATCATATATTGTCTCCCTAGCGTAAAAAACTGAAAGACTAAATAAGACCCAAAATGTACCATAGATATTGCAAGAATGGTGGGGAGGAGACCACTCAGAAGGAACAGGGTAAGGTGGGGGAAAGGAGAAAGGAAAGGGGAAAGATTATATATACATGTACAAGATAGATAACTACACTGCTAATCTCTGTTGTCAAAAAGAGCAGTTTGTGCTTTCATTGTTGAATAATTTTTCATGCCTGTGTCTTACAATCTGAGCAGCTACTGTGAAGATAACTATATGTAATATATTAACCATTGTTAACCTCCTAAAATTTTGTTTTGAAATTCTGTCTCATTGTTTTTATTCTTTTTTGTTTAAGGAAAAAAAAAACTATTTCTCTCATTTGAGACACCTTGTCTATGAGCAACATCAAAGCATAAGTAAAGCCGAGGCCATACACTGAGCAAGAGCCGCAACCTCCTGAGCTAGGTCTATGGTCCCTGGCCCTGGCAACATTAAGCCTTTGGATAAAACCATCAGGTCACCTGCTTAGTAACATGTCACCGGTGATACACAGCATCCCAATTGTGAGGTGTGTCTGAAGGGGTAGGTCTGATAGTTCCCTTGACCTTTGGGAATCCCAGGTGTAGCACCTAATGTGGTTAGGTACGGTCTCCCTGTGTTGCCACCAACCCATAAGGCTTCTGCGATGGGCCAGTGGGTAGGTGTCTTACCAATGAGTTTTTGGCTGTCCTATCATTGTTTGTCAGTAATCAGCATTGTATGGTTACCGATGTCAGGGGGTATCCACCCTGTAGTTTGGTTTCCCATCAATGCATGAACCTGCTGAATACAAAGCGAGGCTACACTCAGCAGTGTTATCAGGGGTCCTGTCATCCATCCGCCATTGCACACAACAGGTCCCAGTCTCTGTGACATGGTCATGCTCTTTCAGATCAGTGCCTCAATGGCCTGGGGTCACTGATCCGAGGCAAACGGTCTGGTTTTGTTGCCATCGGTCAGTCCAATTTAACAGGCATGACTGTGCAGTTCTCCATGGGAGACCCTCAGTGGTGGTGGTCAGGAGTTCAGCACATGCCTAACAGTGCAATTATTGATGTATGTGGGCAAAGGTGTGTGCCCAGGAGACAATGCTGTTAACTCATCCTGCTTAGAAAGACAGGGCAGGAAGAGCAGTTGTCGTAGGGAGATCCCACCGTTTTGGGAGGATGCAGGCCACATGTTCATCCTGTGAACTGTGGCTGGAATCCTATTTCCCTCAGCCTTGAATACCAAGCCTGGGTGCCCATCACTGCTGGGGGCAAGGGAGTTGGAGCCAGGTCCACCACCCCCAGGGGATAGGCCAAGCACCACAGCATCACTTCCTTTTAGGATGTTGGCTCCAGTCTTTAAGGGCCATGTTGAAGTCCAGGGCTGTACTTCAATGGCATGTTTCAGTCCTTCCCCCCACGGCTCCAAGAGGAACACCCAGTTCCCCACCAGGGAGTCTGTGGGCCAATGCCAAATCCATTGGTAATGGCCTCTGGGACATATCAATTCCAAGTCTTGCAGGGTTAAGACCCCTTGTATTACTTTAGGGCCTTTGTCATGGTTTATGTCGGTGGCCCCCAGGCCTCATGTATTTGCATTGTACATTTGTGACTGGTTCATTGTCTAGTGCTTGGATTGATGGTGTCAGTGCTATACCCTCCTAGAGGGTGCAGCCAGGATGTGATGTAATGGCAGGAAGAAGGTGTGTCTCTCTCTTGCCGGTTTCTGCCTTGCTGTTTACAGCCACCATGAACTGCGGCCCTGCCATGCCACCCTGCCTTGGAGCCAACTGGGTATGGACTGAAACCTCCGAAAACTGTAAGAAATAAACCTTTCCTTTCTCAACTTTGGGCATCAGGTATTTTGTCTCAGTGATGAATAAAAAGTAACTAAGACAGACTTGCTCTGTGGGGAGGATGCACAAATGAACTCATAGTGCTTTCAAGAGGTGGTGCAGTGGGCCATCACCCATAGACCAGGGCTGGGCATCGAGCAATCAGACAGACTGAGGCAAGACCTGCACCCACCCCATCAACTTTGATGCCAAGTGGGCCAGTTTGGTTTTGAGGAGCCTGTTGTATCTCTCAGTCATACCAGTGACCTGTGGTTACTAGGGCACATGGAAGTGCCATCTGACATTATTGTTTCTGGCCCATTGTTGCACCTGGGGCTCCTGTGAAATGGGTTCCAGGTCAGATGCTATTCTGGAGGCATCTTATATGTAGCCATCAACCACAGTAATGTCTTAATGGTATGAACCTAGTCAGCAGAAGGAATGGGGTGGGTGAAGCCTGTACCTGTGGCTGCATCCACAGCTGTCAAAGCATATCCAAGTCCCTGTGAGAGGCCGGGGTCTGATGTAATCCACCTGCCATTGCTGTAGCAGGTGGGGTGCTCTCGTGGTATCATACCAGGTGTTACAGGCACCCTCCTTCTCTAGGGGACCAAATGAATGCACTGGGGACATGCCTTTACTGAAGCCTTTGACTCCGCAGGCGTGAAGTCCAGGTGCCATTGCCATGCTACAGCTTGCCTGGTATGGGGCCCTACACGTCCCAGTTTCTTGTGGAGCCAAAGTGCCACAGCAGAAAGCCCTCAGAGAGTGGCTACCCTCATCAAAGCATCTGCTAGGTCACTCCCCAGTGAGACGAGGGCCTTATATCCTGAAACATGACACACTACCTAGTTAGTTGTCTAGCCATACTCCCATAAGTTTCCCCTAAGTCAGCACCCCATAAAGTTATATCACCCCAGTGATATAACTGCTGTCCTGGGCCACCCAAGCACCGGCCCTCCAAACTCTAACTAGGGCCCAGCTGTTCATGCAGACACCTAGGGGGCCTTCTTCGTGCATTACGAGTTGCCATACTGCCTGCAGCTCTGTCCATTGGAGCAACCTACCTGTTAAGATTTCAAACCAGAGGATGTCCGTGCTGGGCTGGACAGTAACTGCTGTCCACTGTGGGGCTGTGCCACAACCAGACCCATCAGTATCCCAGGCGTCAGCAGGAGGTCCCGCTTTTCCCTTTGCATAGGAGCTAGGTGTCATGACCTGTAGTGTTTCCTGTGCTGTGCAAGTCAAGGATCCCACAACTCTTGTCAGTTCAGCTGACAACAGGCTACTCAAGAAAGAGGCTCGTTGTTGGAGGTGCAGACTCCAATGTGTGAGAGTGGACGCCTCTGCCGCTCCGCTCCACGCCTACGACAAGCTGTTCATGTCTGTACCCAGCTCTGGATCAGGTATTTTGTCTATTGTCCTGTGGTCCACCACAGGCATATAGAGCAGCATATAGTGCTATGTTTCTCATTTAGGGAGTATTGGCTCTCAGCTTCCTTCCACAATTGGGTCCTTCCAAAACCCAACAGGGTGCTTCCACTGCCCGTTTTTACCATAGGCCTCAGTCAAACCAGCATTCTGCATGCTCTCTGTTAGGGTAAATGGCAGGTTAGAGTCAATGACTCAAAGGGTTTGTATCTGTGTAACTGCTCTTTCTGAGTCCTGGAAACAGTTCTGCTGCATTTGTCCATCCCCTAACTGTACTCACTTTGGTCATCTGGAATAAAGAGCACAGTGGGGTACCTACGCACAGTACATCTACCAAAAACCTAGCCAGCCTACATACTGCCATGTCCTGCCGTATGCCTGTAATTGGCGTACTGTCAAGGATCTGGTCTTACCTACCAAGCAACACCCAAGAATTTGAGAGACAAGGCAGTTCCCTAGACCCTGTCTTGTCCATGGCCCACGTCCATGCCAGCAAAGCTTTTTATGGACTGTGCTTGGCGGCTTCCAAATCTGCAAGGTGATCTGAGGTCGACATAATATCAATACAATGAAACAGTGACACAGAGTGTGGCTTGGGCCAGATGGTCAAGTCCTGGGCCACCAGGTCATGACACAAAGTTGAGCTATGCAAATAACCTGGTGGCCAAGTCTGGAAGCTCCACTACCTGCCCTCCTGAGGAAAGGTAAATGGATCCTGACCGCCCGCATCAGGGTGAGATTTTACAGTCATTTGCCATGTCCTGTCCAGCTTCTGTATCGCCCATACTGACAGGCTTTGGGCAGGGTGTATCACTCCTGCTTTTTCCAATTTCAAGCTGGTCTGTCCCATTGTATCGAGACCTCAGCAGTCAATATTGCTTCACGCACACAACTTGCATGGCATGCTGGAGAGTCAGCAGTGTGCAGTGTGGGTGTCCTCAGACTATGCATTTTATCATTCAAATTTGCTATAGGGTTTCTTCCTGTGTGGTGTCCAGCTGAGCACCTGTCAGTATCTCCACCCTTATTATGTATTCAGCAACTGTGGAAATGTAAACATCCTATTGGCATGATGGGGAAGCACCTGATACCCAAAGTCACCTAGGTCTTCCAGACCATGATGTAGTGGCCTCTGTACCCCTTCTGTGCATGTAGTAGGTCTTATAAAACAGCCTGAGTTGCTCTATATTAGCACTGACTCGGTTCCAGTATCCACCAATGCTAGTGTATGCAGCCAATTTTAGCGGGGGGCAGAAAACAGTCAACTCCACCTGTGACCTCTGGTCTCCTGGGCCTCCTAAGACCTGCGTACCTCAGCATGCCTCCTAATAGGAGTAAACTCAGGGCCAATTCTTTCTGCTTCACCAGAGCCATTTTGGCCTTCAGGCCCTGCCCATCAGCCAGGATTGCTATTCAGGGCATAACTGCCTCCGCAGTGTCACAGCACATCCAAAGGTGGCCCGTCTGACTTATCTGTGGCTAGGGCAGCAGCCAGTAGATCCATCCAAGTCTGGCAATAACTGACCTTCAGTAGCCCCACAGTCCTTGGCAGGGAGGCCCGTTCACCCAGACCCCGCTTGCTTTACTCTTACTCTACAGGTTTTGTAGGTCTTACTTTTCCTTGGTGCTTCACTTCTGCATCCTCCATCCTGGCCAAGGCATCCAAGCATCGTGGATCAGGCGATCTGTAAAGGTGACTAGAAGGGCTGCCACTGTTCCAGAGTGCCAGCCGGCCCACTCACCAAGGTCACATCCATTATGAGTGCCAGAAGCAGCTTCTCATCTGGGCTACAGAACTGCGCGTGAACAGCATTTGCTGCATGCTCATGAGAGCAGTTATCAAGTGTAGGTAGGTTCTTCATTTAGTGACTTGCTCTGGCAGGTCACCAGGATTTTCCCAAATGAGGTGAGCTGGTGCCATTGACCAATTTATCACAGTCTGATCACCTGCTTCTGGGGCTGCCCTCTGCACAACCTGCAGAATCTGTCTCAGAGAGGGTGCTGGCTCTGCTAGCTATTTGGGACATCTCCTGTGGGTTTAACTGCCTGTTATCAGCACCATTGTCCCACAGCCGCAGCAGCCACGTGGGCACAGTTTTATTCACCTTTTGCTTTAATTGCTTTGTTAGGTCCTGCAGCCCCCGGACTGTATAGGTTGTGTGCTGGGTAGAGGTAGGCGGCCCTCCCAGTACTCTCCCTGTGGAAAACTAGGGGATTTTCCCAGGGCTTTTCTTGGATGTGAGGTCTTAGGCTTCTGGAGACATTTTTGGAGGAGGTAGTGGTTTCCACCCCTCACAGATGAGCTCTGCAGCAGCCAGCTGTTGCTCGAGGTCCTCCTCAATCCATTGCAATCTTCTTGCCTCATGTGGCAGAAAAGAGTAAAGAAAAGCCAAGCCACCTGCCCAGCTAACTCACTGTAGGGGGGAGGGATCTGCAAATACCCCCATCCCCTTTCTGGGTGGACCACATTCCAGTCCTCTAGAGCCTTCCAAGCCACCAAAAAGGTGGCTACAGATAACCAAGATAAAGGGGGCTCTGCCATGCCGTCTAGTACTGTTTCCACAGACACAGAGAGGGGACACTCACCTCACCATCCTGCTGACTATGCTGAAGGCTCCCTGCAAGAAAACACAGCCTGTGTTTTTTGTTTAAGTTTTATGCAGGTGGTTACCATATATTTACTTTCTTCCACTTTGACTGAACTAGTACATGCATAGTTGTTTACTGCTAAGTCATCCTTGTATAACTGTTCCCAGTCTGTACCTTCTCTGCCCCTTGAGGTCTGGAGCAGACTGTCTGCCGCAGTGCCCCACAGGAGTTTAACTGACTCAATGGGTCACAGTACTCTAAGTGGAACATACAAGGTAAGGCTCATGTAGTTCCCAAAGACACAAATTGCATGAATAAATGACTCAGAACCTATGGCATTTATTTCTATTGCAATGATATATCTCCCTCTCTACACACTTATGGCCCTATTGAGAATTCCCCAAGGCATGTGACTGAAAAAAATTTATTTCCTGATACCTCTTCACAATATGCTTTAGCATTATGGTCTTACAAAAAGGCTTGAGATGATAGATTCTCCAAGTGGGTAGAACATTGTGCATAGCAATGCTCGCTCAAATGAACTCATAAACAATGTGGCCATAGGAATGATATCTATGTTCAACAACATAGGTTTTACTCCCAATCCCCCAAGCTGCCCTGGCTAGAGTTATTACTAGATACCCAGTGTTTCAGCAGCAGAGACCAAGGTGAACCAACAGCTATCTGATAGGCTGTTTACAAAATGGTGACAGTATTTGATTTTTTTTTCTTCTCCAATTTCTTCCGCTACCCACAGACAACGGTGTGCCTTATTTATTTTCGTGGTACCTCATTTAACACTGGCAGTAGATTTTACTTTCTAGAAGCGGAAAAAATCTCTCCTGCAACATGACCTTCATATTCTCCTACAAAATTTTCCATTCTCTAGAGCTTGGATAAATGCTAGGATAGCTTTGATTGTTTGAATATTGCAAAACTGAAGTCCTGCCCCTAGCTGGCCTGATCCCTTACTTCCTGTCACTTGGAAGCCAGTTCTCATGTCTGACCTCCTAAGACCACACGCTATGAAAAGCCCGGGATCCCATATGAAATGCCACATAAGAGAGAAAAGAGTATGGACACCAGGAACAAGCTTGGACATCCGGGCCAGTCAAGCATTCAGACGACTTCGACCCCAGGTATGACCTGACTGCAGCTGTAAAACCCTAAGTGACCCCTCACCCCAGTTAACTGCAGTCAATGTGTACACCTATGAGAAATAAGAACGCTGTTTTAAGTCACTAAGTTTGATGTGCATTTGTCACATTGCAATGAGTAATTGCCTAAATGTCTGCCTAAAGAATTCATTTTTCAATGAAAGGAACAGAGAATAGGCTTTGTACCCATGGAATTCATTGATGGTAACACATACCCCCACCACTGTGAAGCAGCCTGTTTAACAGAGCGGGATGACATACAGCAGAATCAATTACAACATAGATGGGACAGTACACTGTAGGCTGTGGTGCTACATTATGTATAGAAATATAGTCGGAAGCACCATGCAGTGCATGATGTCATATTTTGCATAACTGGAACACAAGTGTCTAAGAACCAAGATGAAGTGTTTTCTATTACCAGGACTCCTAATGGACAACTCAAAAGTGTTTTTGCTTAACAAAGCCTAAGAGGTGAAGTGTTCTGGGTTGTCTGCTGGAAACCTGGGGTCACTGTCATCCAGACATTACTGTTACCCATTTCTAAATCTTATAGTGTGATACAGTAGCCTGCTACGAAAGTGCACACAAGTCACAAAGCAGAAAAAAAAAAAAAAAAAAAAAAAAACAAGGTCATTAGGCTGGGGCTTTAGGTCAGCAGCATAAGCGCCTGTCTTGTAAGTGCACAGTCATGAGTTCGATCCCCAGTACCGATAAAACAAAAAAAAGACATTTAAGAAAAAAGAAAAAAAAAGCCAAGGTCATTGTTTTCCAGGAGAGAGTTTCAAGCAGACACACGTACAGACAGCCAGGGGTCCGACACACATGCAGGTGTGTTTCTAGAGAAACACTCGAATAGACGCTGAAAAGCACTTGAGTAGAGAAAGCTGGTGGAGCCTTCCCTAAATTCTTGAGATTTGCAGTAGCTTACCAGTGAGGTATAACAACTTGTTTTCCGCTGAAGTCTGAAAAGGTTACTGACAGGTTCTTTTTACCACCCTCCACTTTCAAAGAGTATGTAAGCCCCAAAGACCTATTTCAAACTCTTTTTACTTAGAATGGAGTGTGATTTCTGTTTTCCTGACAGAATCTTAATGAATAGCCCTTTCAACACACTCATCTTTTATTCTGCAAATTTACTTAACATTCAGCTCAGAGAACAGTTTCACAACAAAAAACAGGATACAGAAAGGGGGAAAAATTAGAGGCAGCCAATCACGCTGACTATTGGCATTCAGGTGCCAACCACCTGAAATCACTTTACAAATATGTACGATGGATTCAAAATGCTACTAAAGTTTGACCACCTTTCAATTCCTGAGATTTCCTTCTTAGGTCTTTTCTTTTTTCTTTTCTTTTCTCTTAGGTCTTCACACATTTCCAATACTAGTGAGGCTTTTCCCAGGGATGCTTCATTCTCTTTCATTCACCAGCTTAAATAGCATCGTCCAGAGTGAGTTTCTCTTACTACACTGTCTAAAGCTGTGCCTTTAACCCACGGTATCATCTGTTCCCTACTTTTGGGCCCTGTATTACAATTGCTTTATTATTTATCTATGTATTTACTTAAACATTGTCTTCCACCAAACTGTAAGACTCTCAGGAGGGCCCTGGCTGTTTCTCACTGTTGAACCTCCAGTAGTATTCATCACAATTCATGAAATAAACAAAACTGCTTGGAGTCATGTTATCTTAGGGCTAATATTTATCCTTCTCCTACAAACCTAATACATCATCCTTTTCACTGGCTTTTTTACATACAGATGATATAGGGGATTTAATAGAAGCTAAAGTGCCTAAAGTTAGTAGATATCAATTAGGGAGTTATTCTTTTACATTCTTTCCTAAAACTCAGTCTACCCATCTCTACAAACATACTGTGACTTAAGAGTATAATTCAATGTCTAACAAAGTTCGTTTGCTAAGGGTAATTTTAGCCTGATGTTAACTTTGATGGATCTCCAAGATGGCCTAAAATTTAGATATAGGAAGAAACTGGGAAATACAAGGTATATATAGATTTTTTTTCATTTCTGAATTGAAAAATTGACTTCGTTTATTTTGTGGTACTGGGGATTGAACCCAAGATCTAACACACATTAGGCAAGTGGTCTGCCATTAAGTTACACCCCCACCCCAAAGTAATCATTTGGAAAAAAGAGCACAGGAGGTGTATCCTTTACTTAGAGACCAAAGATGTTTCAGATTGGACTTCTATCATTAAAATGAAGTTCGTATACTTTAAAAATTTTTTCATTATAAATTCTGAAGCTAAATCTACAGTTGTTATTTCTGTCCTAATTACACTGAAAAAAATTTATTTAGTCATTTATGAAAAGGCTTATTAGTAAGAAAATTCCTACAATTGGTTGGCTTCTGCAGCACTAAGACATACTCATTGCAACATGGAAAGGCACCCATCTCCCAGGACCCCATATTCAGATCCTAGATCGACTCTTCTTTGCTCAAAATGTTTTTCTGTTCTTTCCTAAGGATTACATCATGGCTCTCCTGGGCCTCTGTGATAGGAAGAAACAGGGCAAAGGAAAATGATATTTTAGGACTATGAAATGCCAAATAAATAAAACATCAATTAGCAACAAACCCCATTTATGTTACTAGTATCCTCATTCCTGTCTTCATGAATAGTAGCATAGTTTGTCATCTAAAGTCATTTTGAAGGAACTGGAGACACAGCTCAGTGGCATAGGTGCCCACCTGGCAAACACAGGGTCCTCAGTTTGATTCCCAGTACCAAAAAAAAAAAAAGTTATCTTCATTACTGTCACTTTGATAACAACCTGTCAGTTGAAAAAAAAAAGCTTATGCTTTAACTAGATTAATTGTAATTGAAGTAAAATGTTTTTAGAAGTGTCATGCAACAGACTGTCATATTCGAAGCACCTCAGAAGTGGTGCTTTTGGAAGGTGACTGAATCCTGAGGTTGATACAGCTTAGTCTTAGCTTACTATGGTGTTTTAATGACTAGTGAGATGGCTTTATTCATTCATAGAAATAACTTCTATAGTACTCTACAATGTAGAGGTGCTATCACATATATTTCCTTATTTTTATCCCAACAGCTATAATATAAAGTGCTAATATGAAGTGCTAGATGATCCCCGCTTTGACGGGATTGTCTTGCTGACATAGAATGGAGAATAGGTAGGGGTGGTCTTTACCCCTTTGAAGGCTGACACTTGGCAGACTGGATATTGGGCTTGTTGGTAGGAGTTTGGTCCTGTGGGCTAATCGGGAATTGGGTGGCAAGGCAACCTGCACTAGGAGGGACAGTGTTCCCTGCAGAGGCAGCTTCAGAACCAGACAGCCCTAAAACACAAAGCCACACAGAGCCTGCATTTTCTAACTTCTGAAAAGGGCTTAATGTTCCCCAGGAGTCCCCGCTGACCCTACAGAAGTAAAGTCCGGTGGACAGAGCCAGTTACAGGAGGGCTGCACTCAGAAGGGCCCATCTCCCTTTCCTGCCCCTCCCTTAAACCTTCTGCTTCCTGGCCACCCTGACCTGAGAGCTCTCCTCCACCCAGCCCTTCCACCGAACCATCTCTGTGATTCAACCTGTCAAACATGGACTGAGATTTTGATGCTGTCAGAATGACACTATTTAATGGAGAAATCAGCTTGTTTTTGTAACAATACCATGTGAACATAAGAACAAATTTATTACTACTTAAATTGTCTTGTATGTTATCAGAAGGTGAACAGTAAATAAAAATATGCTACATAAAGAACACATACTGGTGACATAAGCAGAATAATAGTGAAGAGAAATAGATTATAAGATCATCTCCACATCACAAGCAAGAGTCATTAAAATCACCCGGATATCTTCTTTATCTCTAGGATTCTCATCATATACATGTGGTTTTTCATTGTAGAGTAGAACATTCAGGAAAGTGTAATGTGGGAATCTGGGGATATATAAGGCCAACTGTCTATTTTTCCAGTTGTAATGAAATTTTAAAATGGCTAAATAGTATTTTATAAGTTACCATTTAAGCTATTTATATTTATTAATAAATGTTTATGATATATAACAAAGCATTTATCATGGAGAGCTGCTACATATATATACTGCATCTGTCTTTTTTATTTTCCATTCCCTTTTCCTTCCTCCTCATCCCTCTTCAGTTTTAGAACCCTCTTGCTATCTGCAAAAGGATACCTCCCTATCTTTTATTTTCTCTTTAAATTATACCTTGAATTTGTCATTTAAGAGAAAGCATGTTATATTTAATTATAACTGATTTCAATTAGCATTAGGGTCTCAACATTTATATATCATTATTTTAAAATGTGCTTTGTTCATCTCTGAAATTTTTTGACAAAATTATTCTAAATTTTTCATACCTGTCTTATACATATCATTATGAAGGGCCCATACATTTCATTTAATGTTTTTAGACCTCAGTTCTTATCTGTCAAATTAAGTTGGGTAAGTTCTAATATAACTCGGTCATTAAAAACTTGAGTTCCATATATAGATCCTTAATTAAAACAACTTTTGAACACTTAGAATAACCACAGGACATATGATCCACACCTCTCAAATGCTACAGAGAGGGTGTGTGTGTGTATGTATGTGGAGGAGTACAGACAGAACCATACGAGGAAATTAACTTTTTGGAAACCAATTTTTCTTATTGGGGACCAAGTTTGTCTTTTTCCTGTTAAGTACAACATAGTAGAATGAAATACAAAAGTCTCACTAAATTTTAAGGTGAAAATTAAGTTGGGAGGGACATATTTCTGTAGGTGCTTGAATTCTTCTGCCCAAAGTCCCGCTGCCCTTAGGAAAACACACAGTTGTTTTGTTTCGTTTGTCTTTTTGAGACAGTTTCACTATGCAATTCAGGCTGGCCTTGAAACTGGCCTCAGACTCACAGCAATCCTCCTGCCTCAGCCTCCCAAGCACTAGGATTACAGGCATGTGCCACCACATCCAGCCTCCCAAGATTTTAAGAGATTCAGAGTAGCAGTTAAAAGAAACTTGTTCTTGATATCTACATTCCAGTCATTCACTGCCTCATTGCAGAACTCCTCATAAGGTAAGGTTTGATTTTACTTCTTAAACCTGCTCCGTCTTGCTTCTGCAGTTTTGTGAAACCCGTTTTTTTTCTTTTAAAACCAGAAGGCCAACATCCAATTTTCAACAATGTACTTGTTAGGATTTTCGGCGCGGTGAAACAGCAAAATACGAGATAAAAGACACCTTTATTCCCAAGGATGTGGAGAGAAGTCCACAACCACAGACAGCCTGGCCTTCTCTAACCCGCAGGTGCGGTTAGGGTACTCATATAACCTCTGACCTGGGTGGCGCCCAGGGCGGGGACAGGTAATGCACAGGTTACTGATTGGGGGTACTTTCAGGCCACTGGGAAAAGGTGACTACAGTTTGGTCCCACCTCTTGGTCCTGCCTCCCACCGCAGCTTTCCAGGGCACAACTCTTTCAGTACTCAAAGGGAGTAACAGTACAGTTGCTTTGTATTTCTCACTTCTATTTCTCAATTTGCATTACACCCCATAGGAGTTTATTTACTTCCACAATTATAAACCCTTTGCATGTCACACACAACCTGTGTTTTTTAACAAGGCTTTTTGTTTGTTTGTTGGCAGTCTTGTAATGCAGTTCGGGCTGACCTTCAGCTCACTGTGCAGCCCAAGTTGGCCTGGAATTCCTGGCGACATTCCTGCCTCAGCCTCTCCATTGCTGGGATTACAGGCATGCACCGCCATGCCCAGCAAGCAGTTTTAAAAGCAATTTTTCAAGTGTTGAAGACAAAAGAACTGAACCAAAGGCAGAGTTTTCTATCACGAAACGGGCAAAAGAAACCCTAATACATTAACTTTGAATAACGTAATTCCAAAACCCGAATGGATTAGCGTGCTTATTTATTTTCTACAAATATTATTTGTAGCAGGACAAAAAGTTTGAATACAAAAGATCCACTTCGTAAAGAAGTTTAAGAAATATTTTTACTCCCTCAATCCAGAGGGCAAATGTTTCCTTTATTTTCCTTTTGATCTCTTCGATTTAAAAATTATGTTGAAAGGGCTGCTTTACACAGGTGCCCACAGGCACGCAGGTGTAAAAGGAAGCCACCCGCAAGCGCGAGCCGCGGCCCTCGCCGAGCCCGGGCTGCAGAGGACTCGCACCTCGGGGCCACGCGCTTCCGACGCCGCGGGTCCGGCCCGCGGGCAGGGTCCCAACGGCCGTCTCCCCGGCTTCCAGCGGACTGGAACTTTCCGTCAGTGGCCTCCGGCGGCTGCGAAGGAAAACTGGATCTACTCGTCTGCCGAGAAACCCAACCGGCCCACCAGTCCAGGATCCCCGGCCAAGCAGTCCCGGCTCCGCGAGCGAAGCTCGGCCCGCCGGGAGGGCGCCACGCCCCGGCGCCGGCCGGCTGACCCGGAAGTGCTCCGAGGCCCCGGCGGCGCGCAGAAGCCGGCGCGCGCGTGCGCGTCCTCGCGCTCCCGCCCGCGGGTCGGCTCTCTCGGAGGCGCGCTCCAGCCGCCGCGGCCGCCGGCAACATGGCCGAGACCAGCGAGGAGGTGGCGGTGCTGGTGCAGCGGGTGGTGAAGGACATCACCAATGCCTTTCGGAGGAACCCGCACATGTGAGTCGCGCGCCTCCTGCGCCCCCGGGGTCGTCGGCGTGGGGGGCGGCCGGGCACTGCGGGCGCGGAGCTGGGCGGCGAGCGGACCCTGGCCGCCGGCCCGGGAGCCCGGGGGAGCGGAGCGCGGTCGGGCGGACCTTTGTGGGCGCCGCCGGGCTGCCTCTCGGTTCCGGGACGCGCTGGCCGACGCGACTCTGGAAGTGACCTCGGAAATGCAAACGGAGCCACTTCGTTTCCCTGGCCTCCCCCGCCCTCTCCCAGGAGTTCTCGAAACTCGAGCGACTTCACCCGTGGACCCTTAGCTGAGAGCGTTTGGGGTCTGCCGCGCTCCGCGGCGTGGGTCTGTCCGTGGCTGTAAGCACAACTCTTTCTGAGATGCATCCTGGGCGTCGCTAAGAGCAGTTACCGATCTTCTTATTCAGGAGCAAACACAAAACCCCAAACCTTCAGTTTACTAACTAAAGGTACCCCGAAGCTGCCTTCGACTGTCGCCTCACTTGTCATTAGCTTGTAAAGTGACTCCGATGAAACACTGTGCTTTGGATGTAAACAGCATTCTCAGGACTGCAGTCTCTGTAGCGGGGTGTGTAGCGAACAAGGCGGATGAAACTTGGATACTTTTTAGCCTAAGCTGATTCATAGTTACAAGGAAGCGGACGGACACATTTTATCCCCGCTCGGCTGCCCCCTTTATCAGGCCACTAAAGTGAAACACGCATCTCTGCCTCCTTCATATCCCTTTTGCCTGGAGTACTCTGTGAAGAAAACACAATATTGTACACTTTCTGACACTTTTCCTTTATTTGATGAGTGAAAAGGAGTGTAGGAGTTACCTACAGTATTATAAGGAAGAAGCAAGAGTGTAGCGTCTTTCCCATGCCGCTTCCACCCTGGGGAGGGAAGCTCGAATCCACTTTTGCATTATTTTTACTTGGCTCTTGGGGTTTATCCTTTAAACTGGAGCACATGAATTATTCTTTTTAAGTATTCCAACCCTTCAGCTTTTTGGGGGGGGCATGAAAGAAGTGTCAAGCCTACATCTAAGTAAAATGTTCTTTTTCTCCAAGGTGATGCTTATAAGAGAATTAAAGAAGCTTGCTCCCTTGTGTGCAGTGGGAGATGGGCAACTGGCTTCATTAAAAACAAAACGCTGCTGACCTCAAAACACACCTGCCGCCTCTGAAGGCGTCCTCTTCCTTTCGGCTTATGACCGCTGCCTTTTGCAAAGTGAATGCTTGGAAGTGATTTCCTGGCAATATCCGTGGTGGTTGATGGGCCTTCTAAAGAATGCTTTGATGCCTTGTTCTGTGTCAGCCTCTCAATATAAGAAACATCCTCAAAAAAGAAATTGGGAAAATGAAGGGCCAATTTTCTGATCATTGGCATTACTTTTCTGGAAGAAATACAGTAATCGTTTTAGTTTTTCTTCTTTGAGATAGATTAAGGGAGTATCATATTTGAAAAAACTGTGACTGTTAATTGGTTTATAGGTTGAAACGTGTCTCGGTTCTGGATCACATCAGAACTCATAAAGGACTTTAATATTCCTTTTACTTTACTGCGAAGGATTATTAACATATTCTCCATTAATAAATTATAATAAGCATTTGGATTACTCAAGATTTAAAAGTGCAAGATAAAATTGGGCATTTTTAGTTTGGAATAACCTGTATTATGTCTTTAATTCATGATTTATTATTAGTCAATATCTATATTTTAGTACCTATTCCTTACTACAGTAAAAGACCTCCAATAATTTACTATACATAGTTTAAAATGTCTTATAATAACATTTTCAGAAAAGCTTTACTTTTAAAGTTAATATCTAATTACAGTGTTACAAATTTAAAAATTTTTTTTCCTGTTTTTCTCCAAACATGAAGTAGATGGTAAGTTTTTCAACATGTTTTTTTAAATATATTGACTTTACATGGAAATATCTAGCCTAAAGCAGCCTAAAATGCATTGAGACTGTATTTATTGCTGTCAGATATCTGGATAGGTTACCCTGTTTTCAGCCTCAGGCTCCCCTTGATCTTGTAAAGTTGATGAGAACACAGGAAAATCACGTCACACAGTTGCAGTTGCCCATTGATGATGAATCTGAAGCACTTTGCAGACTGCAAAATACCATACGAAACAGAAGAACGTGTTGTGGAGTCTCCATCCGGTTGACTCTTGGAGAATCCTACTTGACCTGGGGATGGGCATTATCTTGGTGTATAGATCCTATGCTATATGGAAGGCAGCCATTTGCAGTGTAATTAGGGTCATGTTAAAGTTCTCTTACCCGGCAAGTTGTGATTTATTTTTGTTTTACTTTACTGAGTATGTTTTTACTGCATATTGAACTCTTTTGAGTTGTTAAAGGTACCATCTTCACTGTATAGGATAGGAAGAAATATAAAATACTTTTTGTGCTGAAGACAGTCTGAAATTTCCGTGATGTTGGAAATGTTCTAGAACTGTGCTGTATTATCCGAGTATACCTGTTAAGCACTCAAAATGTACTAATGTGAATGAGGAACTGAATTTTTAATTTATATATAATGGTCCTGTGTGCCTAGTGACTAGTGAATTTCATGGTTTCCATCTAGATAGAGACCTGAAACCTACCTGCATGAACAGTAAATCAATTCTGCAAAGCAGGTTAGGGTAAAGGTTGTATTGGCAGTATGGTGAGCACTTGGCTGAGTCCCTCAAGAGTAGAGAGGAGGCTGGGTAAATCTGGGGCAGGACTCTTTAAGAGGTCTCCCATGTCAGTGGGAACCAAAGACCTCCACTGGGAGCAGGGAATTGATAAAGTAGCAAAATGGGATTTAGAGGATACTGTAGAACAGATTGCGGAAGTTTGACTCTTTGGCCTAATTTCTTATATTATGTTCATACATTTAATAAAAAAAGTCACATCATGATAACATGATACTACTCTCTGAATATTCTGTATAGAGCTAGGATCTGGGAATAATTGGTAAACAGAATAGACATGGTCCTTATCCTTATTGGAATTTTAAAGAATTCAACACACAGATTGAGAAGAGGCAAAAAGGGTAAGAAAGGTATTTTGGAAAAAGTAGTAACAGGAAGGTCTTACTTAGTTTGAAGTGCAAGACAGTTTTTCTGAGGAAATAGCATTTAAATTGAGTCTTAAGAAATGAATGGTTGGCTTTGGGGAAATGCACCTTCTAAGCAGTGTGGATAGGCAGTCATGAAAAATTTTGAGTAAGGGAATGATAATAAATGGTAGTTTTAGTTTGCCTGCAGATTGAACTAAAGAATAGGAAGTCAGAGAGTCTAGTAGTCTTCTTACATTTGAGTTTTATTTACTTGTGTTTGAACAGTGGTATAGTTGTGAAAGTTTGGATTCACAGTTTGAAAGCCTCAGATTTGAGTCCTTATTTACCCTTTTGCTTACTAACTGTATAGTCAGTATTCAAGTACTATGGATTCTGAACTTCCTCTGGAAGCCACTGACTCAGCAATGTTTCATATTGTGTAGGATCTTCAGTTAATTTACTAGCTGCTTTGAGCAACCTAAAAAGTAACCTAAGAAATAAGCCTTTGGGGATCTCTTAGAGGGTTGGAACTTCAGGTACCCCAAATATTGATGTCTTTAAAAATCTTACAATGTTGATAATTTGGGTAGTACTTTCTTGAGCACCTCAATAAGTATCAGGAATCTTAAATGACCAGAAACCTAACTGTAAAACAGTGGAATTGACTAGTGGTCAAAGGGTCACCCATTCCTCACAAGATAATCTTGTAAGAGGAAATAACTAGAATTGTATTTGGTATTTATAGCACATTCATTATAGCCATTAAAAGTAATTAAGTTGTGTGAATTGCTGAGTTTTGTTTTAAGAAAAATGATATTCAGTGCAATCCTACTTTTTAAAAGTACTTATAAAAAAAGGGAAGATATCCAGACACTAACAGAGGTGACTAATGGCTTTTAGTATGTGTTTTTTCCCGAGGTTTCTACCTTTTTTGAGAGTGAAGTTAGAATTTAAACTGCCAAAAACCCAGAAGGAATTGCTTGAAATGCTATTTTGCTCTTCAGTCTGATGTCTAGGGTTTTAGGATAAGTATTAGGAGGCCCACATTCTTAATTCAGCTAGCAATACCCTTTTAGGTCATCCCTTTAATCACATTGGACCTCAGTTTCCTCATCTTGTAAAGTAAAAACCTAGAGAAAGAAGGTCTGAAATTCTATTCAGATTTATCTGCAAGGCCTGGTGGTGCACGCCAGCACTCAGGAGGCTGAGGCAGGAGGAACATGTGAGTTCAGGGCCAGCCTGCACTAACTACTGAGTGAGACTCTGTCTCAAAAAAATCAAATCAAGTCAAATCTGAAAAAGTGGACTGTGGCCTAAGAGCATAAGCATAAAAGGCTAAAATCAAATACATTGTTATTTGGAAACTTAATGATCTAATTGTCTTTATAAAGCAAATACTACCTATTTTAGGGAACAGCCGATCACTGTATCTTTTTTCTGTTTCTTTTTCTTTTTCTTTTCTTTTTTTTTTTTTTTTTTTTTTTTTTTTTTTTTTTTTTTTTTTTTTTTTTTTTTTTTTTTTTTTTTTTTTTTTTTTTTTTTTTTTTTTTTTTTGTCTTTCTGAGACATGGTTTTTCTGTGCAGCCGGGGCTGGCCTCATACTTACAGTGATTCTTCTGCCTCAGCCTCCTGAGTGCTGGGATTACAGGCATGTGCCACCACGCCCAGATTAAACCACTGTTTTTTAGGGTCATGTAACTTGACAAAGGCTTAACATTCTTTGCTTCAGCTTCCCATTATGATCTATTAAGCAGGGAGCTTCCCTGGCTGACCTACCATATAGGAAGTGTTTGCTTTTCATAAGAAGCCTGGAAGGTATTAATCCTGTTTTAGATGATGGCAAGTGACTTAAATTCACTTTGACGTCAGTGGTAAAAGAGAGACTGATTACATTCCTGTGTTTCTCTGTACATTTTACTAGTACTCTTTTCATGTGTTTTTGGTTTTTTTTCCTAAAGCTTGACATTCTTTTTTATAACTGTTTTCAGTTTTCCAGCATACAAATAACTGCTGAGTTTCTCTCATAAAATTTGAAAGATGGATAAGGTCTATCCCATTCCTTTACTGAAGGTGTAACGCCGTTCCACCTTTTTATAAATAAAGAAACTGAGATCTGTAGAGGCCAACGTGGCATTATAGACATCCCATGTTGTTTTCAGTACAGGTGTGACAAGAAAATCAGAGGTAATGTTCTTTTGTCAGGTGAAGAAGTGACAATCTTTGAAAATAGTTTGAATATTATTACTGAAGTAATAGAATAATCAGTTTTTCTATAAGTAGCTATTGAGTACCTGCTGTCTCCAATGCATTTTTGTTTTTAGAAGTGTTTCTTAGAAGGGTAGTATATTTTTTAATTGTGCAGATAGATGGATTTTTTATGTAATTTAGGTACCATATTAGTAGTTGGGCATTTTATTTCTGGTACACTTAATGCTTTTACATTGTGAATTTAATTTAAAACGGGCTATGCCCAGTAGTCAGGATTCTTTTATTCTTGTTTCTGTAACATTCATACTTTTGACCTTTGCAGTTCTTTGAAGTGTTATAAGTGGTTATTAGATCTCAGAAGAAAGAATTTCCTGAAAAATTAAGTTGAGAATTTTTTCTTTAGTACTTTTGTTTTTAATGTTCTACTTTATGTAGTAAAACCTGAACATCAGAAAATACATTAGTGTGGTATGCCAACGTATACCAGATTGCCATATATTAGTTTGTATACTAGATGTAACCAGTTACCTTAATAGTGAGTCTGATTTATTTCAAGGTTAATGTCACCAAATAGAAATGGAAACACATGTTTTTAAATACTGGACATTGACCTCAGATGCCTTCTCAACATTGCTGCTATTCTTCCTACAGAACTTTATTTGTATAACTGGAGGGACAAAGTGATAACATTTTATCATAGACACAGACAGAACTCTTCAAAACCCTATTAGCTCTTTGAAGTCTGAGGTGGCTTTATTTCATTCATTTTTGCATTTTGAGAACCTAAAAATACATTGCAGATACTAATAAATGAAGTGCTGTTGACAAGATATTTGGGAATACTTTTGAATCTACTGAATGTGTTTTCCAGGACAAAATACCTTTTTAGAATTAAATTAGTTTGAAAGAATTTTAGTGACCTGTATCTTTCAGGGTTCCCTTTGTTATTGATAAATCCCTGTGTCTCTACTGAAGTGATCAGTAGAAAATAGGTTACCTTTGAGCTATCCAGCTGAATTTCTATTTGAGATCTATCACTTCCTCCCAATTTATGGTAGTGACCTAACCAAAAAAATGAGAGATTTGTTTTCCTTTAATCTGTGGTTAAGCTGGTTTCCCCAGCTGCATCTATCATTACACTTTGTGACCATGGAACACTAGTGACATAAAATGTAGCGCCACACGCAAACTCTGAAAGTCAGTTTTTTATTCTGTTATTTAAAGATATATTTAAAAATCTATAAACATCCAAAATGTTATTTATTTCAACTATTTTTGTTATTAAGGTTACCCATTAAACACAACAAGTTTCTCTCTGAGAAAGGATGCTTTGTGAAAGCAGAAATTACAACTGTAGAGTTGAAATGTTGGGGGGAGGCTATACAAAACACCTTTATATGTGCTGCGTTGCTTACTGTGGTAAATCAGATGTCCTACATATTGGTTATTAAATCTCTGCCTGTGGTGCAAGTTTCGGGCCTGAAAGTGGAGGTGGAAGGACACAGACGTTACCGTAGATCAAAATGATCAAATTCTGAAATGAGTTTTGTATTTTGACATTTTTTAAAAAAATATAGAAAAGTATACAGGAAACAGAGACATAGATCTTTTACAAAATCAGAAGAGGACCATAAGATGGAGGAAGGCAGGAGAGAAAAAGAGAAAGGGGTCATAAAAAGAATTAAGAGTGTTTTTACATGTACTGACTTCCCAGTATGAATGCAATCATTATGTACTGTAAGCATTTACCAAAAAAATAAAAATTAAATACAAATTTGCAAAACAATAAATTTAAAAAGTAGAAAAATTATTAAAGTGACACTAGCAACATAACTTTAATTGATAATTTGTTTCTGCTCCATATTTATTAGCAGGCAAGCATAAACATTTGTTTACAATTTTAAAAAATAGGAATGATACAAGTGGCTAAAAAAGTTAAATTCTGTAGAAGTAAAATCCTTCCTAAATATATTCCTCCTTTGAACAGTTTAATATCCTTCCAAAAAATTTTCAACATAATTATATATCTTTTAAGTAAATTATGCAAAAGGCTTGGTGCTGTATATAGTGTTTAGTGTCCTGTTTTTTATTTATTCAGTGTACCTTGGCAACCTTTCTGTGCCAACACAGGCAGATCCACTTAATTATTTTTTTCATAGTGTGGCATATGGATGGGCTGCACACTGCTCTGCCCATCTCACACTGATACACATTTAGATGGGTTCCTGCTTTGTTGCAGTGAACATTCTATTCATATGTTTTAGGATAGGATAAATTCTGGTCAGTAGAATTATTGAGTGCAATACAGTATTTAAAATTTTTGAAAGATAATGTCAAGTTGCCATTCAAAGATTAGATCATTTTTTAGTCTTGTTGGCAGAAGTAATCCATCACGCTGTTTTTCCCATATTCTTGCCATTACCACCAAGTTTTATTTATATATATATATTTTTTTTTGTTTGTTTGTTTGTTTTTACTATAGTAGATAAGAAAATATTTTGAAGAAAAGGAAATATGCAGGAGGGAGGTTGGAAAAATTTTAAGGAGGCCAGTATAATCTTTAATTCTTTGTTATGTTTTATGTATTAAGAGATGAAATTGGCCTGATTCCATGTCCTGAAGCAAAATATAATCGGAGTCCCATAGTCCTGGTCGAAAACAAACTCGGTGTGGAGAGCTGGTGCGTCAAGTTTCTTTTACCGTACGTCCACAACAAGCTCCTTTTGTACAGGACAAGGAAGCAGTGGCTGAACAAAGATGGTGAGTATGAGCCGTCCCTTCCAGTTTTAGAAGCAGCATGGAATGTAATGGGAAGAACCCTGGTCTGGGTGTTGAGAGTCTAGTTCTGGCTCTTCCTTCGCTGCTGGCCAGGTGTTTAACATCTCTCGTCAAATGAAGAATTTGGACTAGATCATTAGTTTTCCGTCTTTACAACTGTAGTGTCTGTGTAGCAGTCCCTTACACGAGATTCAAGGCTACTGACTACCACCAAAGCAATTCCTATTTTATCTATTGATGTATTGGCGTCATTTGTAAGGTTTTATTTGAGGAAAACCTCCTTTCTTAAAGTATTCAGGTTTAAAAACAGTTTGACTATCTTGAAAGAGGCTTTTATTCTCTGCAAGCCCAACGTTTGATTTCGGATCTTGTAGTGCTTTCTGGACAGTAGAACTTACTTGTGTAGCAATCCCAGTGAGATCGTGGAGCTACCATCGTGGTGGTAGTTAGGCTGTGATCCAGCATAGTGACTTGTGAATGTGCCATTGCTCTGTGAATCCTAGCAGAGCTCTGACCCGCTAAGTCCTGTTCTTGCACTACAATGAGCAAAAGAAAAACCATCCCAATGTTTGCTTCTTTTATTCCTTGAAACAATTCTTTTTCACAGCAGAAAATTTCTGATTATCCCACCTTTCTGTTTTCTTGGTGTTCCCCCATAGTAAGTCTCTATGTGTACAAATTCTGTTGATTCTTTTGGGCTCACCTCCAGTCTCACCTCTTGCGGGGGAGTACAAATCTAAGGCTGTGTCCTTTGCTGTTTTTATAAAATTTCTTGCAGTACCTACAAAAGTGCTCCTTGTGGATGTAGGCTGATTTTGAACTGGAACTTCATTTCCCAAAGAATGTAATTACCAGTTTGATGGCCCTTACCAATGGCCTACTCATACCAGAAACTCTTCTAAGTGCTCTGAGAGATAAGAATAAATGATAAATGGTCCCATTGTTCTGGAAGTTTACAGTTCAGTGCTAGTCTCTTGAGGGGTAGCAGATAAAGAGTATCACTGATTTCCCAGTATTGACCTCAGCCTACTATTATAATAGATGAAGTAGCATTTTTCCCTGTTTAGACCATAAAAGTGGGGATGAAGGTTTAATTAGAAATAGTTTCTGTTTGCTGTGGGATTGTTTCACTTGGTTAATACTATGGTACTTATTTCTTAACAGGAAGGCTATGCCTCAACTCAAACACAGTTTGATTCCATGACCTAAGTGTATGGTATACACTTTAATGTGTAAGTTTAGACACAGACTTAACTGTAAGGGTATTTTTGTTTACTTAGACCCCATTAATTTTCTAGTCTGTCACCAAAATGTAAGTTTCAGTAATGTGGCAGTAGAAAGTAGCACCATATGAAATCAAGCTTTTTTTTTTGGTTCGGGGATTGAACTCAAGGACCACATGCTTGCAAGGCAGGTGCTTATGCTGCTGAGCTAAATCCCCAGCCCTCAAGCTATTTTTTTTGCCGAATAAAGCTTTATTGTTTGTATTTTGCTGCACAAAAATATTTAATTGGCCAGTGTATAACTGAGTTTGGAGGGGCAAGGAGAGATAAAATGATTCTGTCATAGAAAAGAAACAATAGGAATTTTTAAAAGCCTGAGTTAGGGTATTTCACAGCATTAGCTTGTGCCTATTCGTATGTGCCAGCTCACCTACTGTCTTCCTACTGTCATTCAAGTTCTTCTTTGCGTTTCTGTTTCTTGTTCTTTTGAACCCTGTGTGGCAGGCTTTGCTCACTTCCTGTCACGTACTTGTAGTCTTGATAGTTACAGGAGACCTGATACAGACGCTCAGATGGTTAAACTACTTGGATATCTGTTATCTTAACTTTTGATTTCTGATACAACTGCACATATGCATAGAAGCAACATTTGATTTTATTCTGTCCTGTATCCTTAGGGAATCAGCTTTTAATTCTACTTGTTTGAGGGGGCAACATAGTTTAATGTAGTATCACCTATTGTTCAGCTTATATGTGGTCCTTAAAGAAGTAGCCAGGAATATAACTCAGCAGTACAGCACCTGCAAGGCAAGCCACAAGGTCGTGAGTTCGATACCCCGGCACACTCCCCTACACACCAAAAAAAAAAAAAAAGAAAGAAAGAAAGAAAGAAAAAATAGAATTAAAAATGAAGAAGTAAATTTCTGGACTGACAGAAAAAGATATCTGAAAATACTGACTGATGGAAGCGTATCATGCCAGGCTTCTCAACCGAAGCAATTAGCACAGAGGTGAAGCTTGCTAAGAGAAATGTGTCTAGCTTATTGGGAAAAAAACTACTTCATGAAAATGCCATTCCTTTAAAACTATACCCTATGTATAGGACAGGCCATGTAAAGAAAGCTGACAGTTTAAAGAATAACTTCAGAATATCAGTGTGTGCATGATTCATGAGGCTAGAATCCTAAGCATCCATGTAAAGGTGGCCTGTATTTCTGGGGTAGATTTTTTTTCTCTTCTTAGCCAAACTGAATTCTTTCTCTTATAACCATAGCAGGTTTCTTAGATGTTTATAAAGCATCCTATTTAGTTAGGTAGAGGGTGCTGGAGGTTTTTTTGGAGGAAGAGGTTGTTGTTGTTCTTGTTCGTTTGTCTTAACTTGCTGTAATAATCCGCTGTATTTGGTTTGGGAAAGGAATGATACAGAATTCAGGTTTTTGAGAAATCCATGACAAATATAAACAACAAACAAACAAACAACAAACAAACATAAATACCCGGTGTAGACATGGCATGGGGGATACTGACTGGGTAGAGCTCTGTCCCCCAGCCTGTGCTCCAGTCCTGTGCCGTCCTGTGCTTTTTTACTCTGCCCTCTTCCTCACAACCCCAAATCTCAGTCTATGACTGATCTGTCTCTTAAAGGCCATTTTCTGCTATTTCTTTTGCTGGCACGGCCATCGTTATTTCTCATATGGACAAGTGTTGCTACCTCATAACTGGTCTGTCCTCCTGTCAGGCTCCTCTATAATCCCTGCCCTTTGTATCACTAATGAAACTTTACACAGTCCCTCCCGCCCTGGCTTTTGAGCAAGGGTTGCCAAAACCTTAGGACCAAACCAGGGATGCGACATTTCTTTAAAATGTCTTTGAAAAATGCTTTTCTGAGATATGTATTTGCTCATCTTATTTGAATATGTCTGCTCATCTTATTTCATGATGCCTGCACAGTCAGAATAGAACTTAAGCTCATTAGCATCGTATTCCAGGCTATCTACAGCCTCACCTGCCTCGCGAGTATTTTCCTCCTCTTCACATTCAACATATGAGGTTGGAGACAAGGACGCTTGTGTACAGATTTATTTCGCTTTGGCTTGTATAGTGTTTTAATAATTGTTCTTAATTAGTTGAATACATATTTAAAATCAGGATAAAAATCTGGGCTTCTGTCTTCTCTTGAAAAAATCGGGCAGCTTGTGTACACAAGTTTCTGTACAGCCGTTGGCTGAGCCTCCGTCCTCCACTTTTCTTAAGTGGGCAAGTCTTCTGGTTTACCACAGCTCTTCATTCACACCTTTCAGACAGTGGGGTGTGGTGTCCTGTACCTCATCAGTTTCAATTTTCGCCTTTTGTGCCATTCATGTGAACTCCCGAGCATTTGCATTTTGGAGCCTTTGGATATACTTTGTAGCCACAGCCCGCATTATTCCATTCTCCCACATGCCCACTGTTTCCCTTCTGTACGTTTGGTGAGGCCATCCTCATGTCTTAATGTTATGATAGGTGAGGATGTTGGTGTAAGCACACACGTGCACTTCCATTCAACTCGGTGAAGCATTTTTGACTGCTGCGGGAAGCCATAATTCTGCACACTCTTATGGAAGTTCTTTATTCAGACAGCTTGCATAATAACACTTGCCAAGATACACTGTAGTTGATGATTTAAACAAGATTCTCCCCCTACTGGTTTGTGAGTTTGGAATAGAGATTATGGCTCGTATTTATGTAGCACATTTCTGTGCTAAAGAGACCCTCACCAAATGAATAGCAAGGATTTGGTAAGCAAGAGTTCTTAGCTCAGTCTAGCTATCAACTCTGACTCTGCACTGTAGTAAAAATAACTTTACCTTAATCCTAGCTTCATAAGTAATCTGAATGTATTTTGGAGGAAGAGATTAACCAATGCAAGTTGACCCTGAATTCATTTGTAGATGCATGAAAATCTTTCTCTATCACACAGTTGTCAGACTCTGACCATTGTCAGATGCTGCTGGCTTATATCTTTTGGGTAAGGCTACAGAAGTAATGATACATAGTTGGTACAATTTAGAGAGTTATACCTATTTATCTTTGGTTTTTGGTCTAAGTCCTTTCTGCAGAGGGCAGAGTTGACCTATGGTGGACTGAAGTGGGCAGAGCTTTGCAGGAGGATGGACCTGATTTAAATACTCAGTACCTCAGCTTCCTAAAGTGACTGTCAGTGTCTTTAGGCAGATTACTTCACCTCTGTTGCTGTTTCCACACAACTGGAAGGGAACACTAATCAGGACCTCAGAGACTTCCCTGAGGATCTAGTTCTTTAATTATATCCATTGATTTCCAACCTAGTTACCTTTCCTTGATTAGCCTTTTCTCATTTCTGACATTCCTGCTTCACCCCCACTTCTTGTGTGGGAACTTGCTTCCTCAATCAGGAAGTTAGTAGTTTATCAAAGAGGAGAGCCTGTGGTTGTGTATGTTACTAATTTGGTTACTGATGGTTCATTGAAGCCATTGATGTTCTAAATTTTGAGATTCTAAGACTCCAAGAAATTGGAAAAAGTCTTTTGTTCAGGGGTTGGGGCCTAGCCAGTTCAGATTGTTTTCTTCCCTGTAGAAGCTTCCAGGCCTAGTATTACTGTGGAACTGAACTAGGAGACATAGGCTTTGAGATAGGAAGTAGGTGCTGTCCTGACACTTAACGTGTTTTCAATCATTTAATACCCCTGTCAGGAAGTACTGTTATTAGCTACGTTTTACAAATGAGGAGGATACTCTGAAACATACACAAGGATTGATTTTCCTAGGAAGACCTAGGACGTGGTAGAGTGAGACCACTGTAGCACTTCTAAGGACACAGCCTTTTTCTAGATATAGCCATAAATTGAAAATTGGGGTTTGTTTGCTGTATTTGTTAGTGTTTGCCTTATGCTGTTTCACAGAAGTCTCTCTTGTGGAGGGTGATCTTGTCTTCCTTTGTAGAGGGCAGGGAAGGACAGTTGTGTTAAAAGCACACATAATAGCAACTATTATTAGTTACACATTTTCTTTACCTAATAGTAATGGCTTTTTGAAAAATTGTAGACTTCAAAGAGATTCTAGAAGCTTTCCCATCATGTCCAAACTTTTCCATATAGCTGCTTAAGTACTGCTTTTTTGTTTTTTTCCCCTTTGGTTCTTGTTATTTTATAAGTTTAGAAATTTAGACAGTTTCACTGTAGGAATAACTGCCTCATTATTTCTAATGTCTTTGATGTTGAAAATCTTCATTCTTGGCGATATGTAGAAGTGGTATTTATTTGAACAAATTCTTATTGCACAATCACTGTATCAGACACCTGTGGTGAGTTGGAGTAAAAAAGTCATCATGGCTAACTCAGATGGTTATCCTCATTTCACAATTAAACAGGTTCAAAGAGGTTAAGTTTTGCGAGGGTAAGCAGAGAAGCTGGGATTCAAGCAGAGTTGCTCTTACCTCTCCTTTGTGCTGGGGACTAATATTAAACTTCATTTGCATGGAGGCCATGTCTTATTTATCTTCACTCAGTACCTGTTTTATTGTAGATACTCACAAAAATTTGTTGAGTAATTTGAAGATACATTAATAATTTGAAGATGTATAATATGAAGATGGCTCCTTAATTTACAGTCTAATTAAAAGGATATTTATGCAAGTAATGAAATAATGATGCACAAAATGCAGATGAGAGCTTTTTCTAACCAGGTAGATACTTCATGAAGAAAGATGCACTTAAGAGATATAAAAAGTTATGTTCCAGGGATTTAGCTCAGCGGCATAAGCATCTGCCTAGCTAGCGTGAGGTCATGAGTTCAATCCCTGGTACCAAAAAAAAAATAAAAAGTTGTATTCTGAGTTAGAAAAAGCTTGTTATTCTTTATGCTGAAACAGGGGGAGATATTTCTGGTAGGAAGAATAATAAGCACATAAATTATGTTGTATCCAGAAAGAGAAGGTACTTGGGTAAGAGGTATATTCAGAAGGTGGTGGGATTTGATTTCAGTTGGAATTTAGCATGTGAAAGGAAAAAGTGAAATGCCAGGCTGATAAGCCATTGGGACCCTGTGCTTGAAGGATTCATGTTTAGAAGTACATTCTCTCTGCTCCCGTTACCTCCTTGAGAACAGACTGTGTGAGGCTCCACACCTTTTCCAGATCCTGGAGAGCTTTTACCCGTGTTCACTTAGCTTCCCATAGGTACACCAGCGTAGGGGTTACAGCGGCTTTATAGGCCTCTTTTACTTTACAGTTGTTTCATTTTGACTAAAGGGTAACCTTATAAAAGGAAAAATAAGGTTTTTAAATTATCCTGTTCTTTTAGTCCTAAGGAACCAGTTTAATCTTTACCCATTGTCCATATTCAGAATATCAGTGGAATTAAATGAATGTGGCACAGAACGTTGCATTATCCTTGGCAAATATTCAATTTAGTGCCTAAAACTACTTCAAGTAAAAAAGATTCATTAGATTATTCTTCGGAGGCATATGATAACTTGTGACAGGAAAGATGTGAGCAACAATGTAGGCTGGTCCTATTTGTTGTTCATTATTATATGTGACAGTGTGCTCAATGGTGATGAAATCATGAGCGCAAAATAAATGTTACCATCATCTATTAAGATAGTGTGGCAATAGAATTATAATTTTATTAACTACTGTTTATTTATTTGTTTGTTTGTTGGTACCAGGAATTGAACTAATGATCTCACACTTGCCTTATGCCACTGGTCTATATCCCTGGCCCTTAACTACAATATTTTCAAATGACTATAGGGTGTACTTATGTGTAAACACTTAAGTACTTTGTTCTTAGATTTTTAAAAAGTTTATCTTTTACTTAAACATGAAAAATGTCCTACTTGTTGTAGAAAGATATTTTAGTTGCAGTATAATTGATTTGTTAAACACAGTTAAATGTTAACTTGTGTATAATTGGATGATCTGGCAAATTGCTTAAACTTTTTTTTTTTTTTTTTTGGTACCAGGGATCAAACTCACAACCTTGCGCTTGCCAGGCAGACACTTAAGCCACTGAGCTAAATTCCTGGTTAAATTGCTTAAACTTTGAAAAAAATCTCATTTTCTCTGTCTATAAAGTAGAATAAGAATATCTTGGAGGTTGATTATGAGAATTCAATGAAATAATGTGAAATAAGTACTTAATATCATGTTTAGTACATAGAGATGCTAAATAAACTATAGCAGTTATTTTTATTTAGTTACTTGACCTGAAATACATGCTTGGTAGGGTTGCCTAATTTAGTTTGTATGTCTCTAACTTTATAATCTTTACCTGGAATTTTTTTTCAATTTTAGTGAAAAAAAAGACAATATGTCAACATTTTCTTTTGTTCCTTTAAAAATATAGTTTATAGCTTACTTAAAAGCTTAAGAATTTTGTCAAGATCATAATAGATAGCTTTTAAAAAAAGAATATTCATAGATGAGCTTTAAGTGTAAGTGCTGCCAAAGTGAGCACTAGTTGAGTTTTAAGTAGTAGACAAAATGAGAAACATTCATCTGAATATAAAGTTGTAAATTAAAGTACAGGTTTTTAATATCCATCAAATTGGTTTTGTTTTGCACTGCTGGAGATCCAACCCAGGGCCAAGGCAAGCGCTGTGCCACTGAGCTGCACTGCTCGCACTGTCACATTGAGTTTGAACAACAAAATTACGTGGGTCAGAACACAAGCAGTTTCTTTACATTACTTCATTGGATTCTCTTAAGTTTACGCATCTTTCTCTTGGCATTATTAATGGTCCTTTTGGAGGACAATTTACAAACACCAGGAACCATGCAGATTTTATGTTGTTTTGACTTTGTAGTTCTACTTCAGGAACTATATCCAAAGAAACCAATCTGTATGATAAAAAATCTGTTGAAAAATTGATTTAGTCATTGCTCTGACCATGTAAAAATATCCACAAGAAAGGAAACATTTTGCAGGAGAATGTAATGAGTTATAGTGGGTTGGTTGAGGTGTTGTTTTTTTTTTCCCTTTTGAAAATTTGCACTATTCAATACTTAGGCTATTAATGGAATTAAATGGTAAATATTAAATCAATGCCCAAAACTACTAAAAGAAGGAAGTTATATTGTAAAATTGTTTAGTGTTGACTTTTAAAAGAGTTTGTTATAGGTAGAAGAAAGTCTTGAGGATACTTTTATACACAGTGTATCTCTTACAGTTTAGAACCAGGGTGTCTGTCAATAAAACTAATGTGTCTTGAGGTCCAGATTTTTATAATGAGAGAGAGAGAACCTTAAAAGAAGCCAAGCTTTGAAAGGTAGGACTATTTGTTTTTAATACGACTTCTTTTTATTTTAGAATTGATAGATGTCACGTGTACTCTGCTGCTTCTAAACCCAGATTTTACCACGGCGTGGAATGTGAGGTACATAATTTTCATAAGTGATAAGATGAAGTTTGTCCATATTTCGGAAGATTTATGAGTTGTTAGATGTTTGAAAGATGAAATATAAGCTATTATGTCCATGACATCCTATACATACTTCTTTTACTTGTTCTTTTTTATGTCCATGACAGTTCTGATAAATACTCGATGCTCCTTTTTGCATGTCTGTGTCTAATTTCTATAAATTTTCTTGCCTGAGAATTTTCACATTGAGTTATAGTATACTATTTGGTGCATGCTTTTATTTTCCTTCCTTTTAGGGGAAGTGGGATATGGGCAGCTGGCATAACCGAGTGGACTGTAAGACACTGGTTGGTATTTTTGAGACACACTGCAGTGCAGAAGAAAATGTGTGGTATGAAGATTCAAGGCTGCAGTTTTTAGTCTGGGTTTATCACTAGCATTGTGACCCCTGTAGGCAAATCATTAAAAGTCGCTGACAGTGTTTCAGAGGAAGATCATTATTTTCAGATTCTTTGAGTTCTTTAAGTCTGATTACTGCGGATTTTAAACCAATTACTAAATAGAAATACTACAATTCAGAGAAGGTTAATTCTGTCATTGAATTTTTTTCAGTTAACGTATATGTATACATAAAATTCCTTTAGACTAAAGGAAAGTAGAATATAACTTTTTATAAATAAATGAAAATCCTCTTGGACATTCTGAATTGTTATCTTTTAAAATAAACTAAATCGTATGGTTTAATTTTCTGTGCATTTTAAGCAAGACCACATTTTGAGTTATTGTTTTATAATATTACTAAATTTTGTATTTATAACTAAGAACTTCTGTATTATTTTCTTAAAGTGTCCTTAAATAATGAATGACCAGAAATCTAGAATTAAATGTATAGAATAAGATATAAGACTTTACATTTGTATATGATTTTAGAGCTCTGATTTTCTGATGGAAAGCACAGCAGTATGTAGGGAGTGGACTGTTTATTAAGTGGTTAGTTTATTCAGGGACTCTACTACATAATTCATTATCTCATATGATGCATACAGCACTTGAGAACATTTGTCATTCATCTTGTATTTATTTGGTAACTGCTGTGTGCTAGGTTTAGACATTGGAATAGAATCATGAATAAACATACAAAAATCTGTTAATAGCAGACAAAAAGTAATAAGGACATTCAAAAGAAAAATATGTAAGTCAAGTGGTTATAAAATCCTTTGGGGGAAAAAAATGAGAAGAGAAGTTGGAGAAACCAAAAAGACGATAGAAAAGTGTTACTGCGAGGTTTTGCTCTGTTCAGTACCCAGGGCCTCCACACAGCTGCATCTCCAATTCTGCCATTGCTACCCTCCCCCACCGCCCTTTGGAAACAGGGTCTTACTAAGTTGCCAGGCTGGGCCAAAACTTAGGAACCTCCTGCCTCATCATCCCAGAGTGCTAGGCTTCCGCCCCAGCCCCTGGCTCATGTTGCTGTTTTAAATAGGCATTTGAGAAAGACCAACATGAAGTTAGGGGTCAGAGCATTCCAAGTAAAAGGAGCTACAGATGGAAAATCCTTCAGTCCTGCCTGAAGGGGCCCTGAGTATCTAGGCAGTGTTGCTAGAGTAGTGTGGATGAAGAAAAGAGTAGTAAATGCGGTCAGAGAGTAGTGGGCCAGCCCTAACAGTGTTCTGTATGTGTTCACAAGTTGTTACGGTAACTTTGACTTTTATTCTGAGTGAGGTAGAAAGTCATTCAAGTTTTTCAAGATGAGAAGGGATGATAGCTTAGATTTTAAAACTGGGTCGTGTGTGAGAAGTAGACCGTAGACATGCAGGGAGTGGTTTGGAAGTTAGGAAGAGGCTGCAGTGATTTACATGAAGAGCTCAGCTGTGGAAATGGTGAGTAGTTGTAAATCTGTGTAGATTTTAAAGCTACAGATGATAAATTAGATATAAAAAAAGGAATCAGACTTGAGTTTGGTTTTGCCTTGAGCTACTGAAAAGAGAGCTGCCATTTTCTGAAAAGGAGCTATATGGTTAGAAGTCTGGATTCAGTTGGGGCCATGTGGTTTTGTGTCTGGCTAGAGATATATTAATCTACAAGGTCAGGGAAATAGTCTGGGCCAGATAAAAATTTAGGAATCACTAGCATACAGATGATTTTAAAGGCATGAAACTGAGATCTCCGAAGAAGCAGGTGCAGGTAGCAAAAACAACCAGTTCAAAGTCTGAACCTTGAGATACTCGCATTTTCTGAAGCCACAGCTGTGACCACTAGCTGCTCGTTTGTGTTGAGCCCTTTAAATGTGAGTAGGTTCCATGGAGACGAGCTGGAAATACAACTGTGCACTAGATTTTGAAGACCAAGTACCCAAACCAGTGAAATATCTCATTATTTTTAATTACTTGTCGAAATGATAACATTTTGGATATATTGAATTAAAGTAAATTTATATAGTAATTGTTTTAATATAGCTGTTAGAAAAATTTTAAATCGTGTATGTACTCACTTTGTGACTCACATATTTCTGTTGAGCAGTACTGTTCTAGAGCTTGCAAGATAAGGAAAACTCAGCAAAAAGAACTCTTAGGAAGATACTATGAACTTACAGTGGAGAGCTTTTGAAGGTTAGGAATTGTGTCTTTTGTTGTTGTTGTTTTTCTTTGTTTCTCTAATGCCTGGCACGTAATAAATATGAAGTTTATAAACTGCACACTGAAAATAAATTTAGTGAAAAAGAAATAAGTACCTCATGTTTTCACATTCTCGTTAGGAACTGAAAATCCTTTTAAAGAAAAGTCCTTACTAGCCAGGCATGGTGCACAGCTGATATCCCCAGTGCTCAGGAGGCTTAGGCAGAAGGATCACAGATTGGGGGTCAACCTGAGCAAGACTCTGCCTCCAAAAAACAAAAATAGAAAAAACCAAGTTCTTGCTAACATAATGTGTAAACATACATATCTACATATCTATACATACACATACATCAGTATTAAGTTCATGTACATGTACATTATTCATTAGATATCTTTATGGCAGATAAGTATTGGAGAGAGAATCTGGTCCATGGAACGTAATTTTATATCATCATTTAACTAGCAGTTTACTTGGGAAAACCTTTAATTTCTCAAGAGTTTTAGTTTATAAAATGAGATTTGAACTAAATTAATTTTTAAGATTCTTTCAAAGCTGACTCTCATTATGTGTAGTTTGGTTTCTTATGAATGGAAATTGCTTCATAAATCAAACTTCAGTGATGTATATGTATAACAGTCTTGAAAAATGATTAAACTTTTGTAATAAGTGAAAAGGAATCTAGATTTTTTTTAAAACTCCATTGCAGATATATGCTGTGGTAAATTTTGATTTGTATTCACTGATTATCACATAAAGACACAAAATCCTGCCTGCATTTTGAACAAAAAACAACCAGCCTTGGAAGTAAACTGGTCTAACCTTGTAAAATCTTTGTTACAAACCAAATACTCAGCATTTTGTGGTATATTTGGTATATTTCTTCTGCAGTAATCCTGGAAGACACTGAATGATTTTTCTTATATTTTATAGACTTCTAAAAAATGATCTGAATAGTCCTGTAGTTCAGCTTTTAAATGTTGCAGTCTTAGGGGGCAAAATAGAAGTTAAGAATAAATTTTTGAACTGATATGTGATTATAGTAAATGGCGGATAGTTTAAAAATCCCCCTGGTTATTAGAAAATGACTGTTTTTGCTTTGAAAATTGGTGAATTACTTGATGACAGAGGTCGACTTTATAATATTGTCCTACTTTTTCATCAGTCTGTGAATTTAAGAGTAAACAGAACTTCTTTGAGCTACTAGAATAGCTGATACTAAACTCCAGTGATTCATGTTCTTATTCAACCCATTGACTTAAACTGGTAACTTTGTATTATGCAGATTTGAGGTTTAGTTCTGACAGTTTGAGTTAGGGAACCTTGAGCGAATTACTGAACATATCCAATTCTCATGTCTGTAAAATTGAGATAATGCAGGGTTGAACCATTCGAGGTTTTTTTTCTAGATCAAAAGTACTGTACTTGAATCTCAGCACCTAGGTGCTGATTTCTAACATCATTCTCTAAGAAACTAGGCTTCTTGGAAAAATAGATGATTCTAGACTTAGGGCAGAAAGTATATGTTGTAGTGTGTCTTGGGGAGCCAGAAAGTAAAGAGAACTATTCAAAATACAGTGTAGTGGGGTTATGTTAAAGGGACACATGAATCAATTTAAAGAACTTCCAATAGCAAGAGCTGGAATGATTTCAGTAACAAAGTAAGTCCAGTAGTCCTCGCTGACCATAGTGGGTGCCTGAAACAAAGGATAGTATGTTTTTTTCCTACTAAGGGCCTAGTGGACTTATGCAGAGTGGATACATACACTGGACAAAGGGATAATTCAAACCCCTGGACTATGCTTCATGAGATTTCGTTTTTACTATTTAGAACAATGTGCCATTTAAAACTTACACATTATTTCTGGAATGTTCCATTCAAAATGTTTGCTCTGCTTGACCATGGGTGACTTAAACTGTGGGGAAGGGGGAGCAACTACTTTGACACGCTGTTGGTTTATAACCCAAAATATAAAATAAATATCCAGAAGCTCACGCTGACATAAAAGATCAGTGAATAAGTGAGGAGGCAGAAGACAAAGATGCTGTTAGTTTATCTGGGTGATCCTCCAAGAAGGTACAGCATTATTCACTGTTCCTCAGTGCAGGCTGTGCGCAAATCAGAAAATGAGTGACTTCCTTCCAAAACGTAGCAGAGAGACTTGACATAACATCACCTCAGCCCCGTAATCCAGGTCATCGTCAACAGTGATAAGTGGTGGTGATTATATGTGCTCCTGATTGATGCACTTTACCTATGTAGTCTTCCTCTTCCATATCCATAACCTGAGTTTGAGCACAATAAAAAGCATGATGTACAATGTCTGACCAATACTCACAAATATCAAAGGCATCGAAAACCAGATGAGTTTTAGGAGCCTGCAGCATAACAACCAAAATGTAATGTGGGGTCCTGGATGGGGCAGTGGAATAAAGAAAGGAAATTTGGTAAAAACAAAAACTGAGGAATTTTGAATAAAGTATAGACTTCAGTAATATCAACATTTGAGGAATATACCACAGTAATATAGGATGCTGACAATAGGGAAGGTAGGTGCAGAGTATAGGGGAACTCTCTGAATTGTCCTTATAGTATCTCTGTTTGTTTGTTTGTTTGTTTGTTTTTTCCAAAAAAAGATTGAATATTGGCATTTTCACTTGGCCCAATGTAATTCTTGTTGGGTTGTTGTAAGAAGTAAACTAGATAACATTGCTTAATGGTAATTAGGGAAAGTGTTCTGTGGATGACAGTTTTTATGAGCTTGACTATTGTTATTTCAGACAGAGTAAAGATTGGAGAAATAAGATGGCAATTGTACATAATATTCATTATTCTGTAGCAGGTACAGCGCTAACCAGTAGAGATTCTGCCTCAATCAAAATAAACTGTGGAAATATAAAAGTGCAGTATCTCATAGAAGAAAGTACAGTGTACTAGTCACCTTGGTAGCTGTGAAAGTTCCCATAGTTATGTTTTAGCTATAGAAGTAGGTGATTTTTCCTAATGAACAAGAGCTTTTCAATGGCAAGTGGTGAGAGTTTTTCATACATTGTTTAATTAGTAAAAATATGTAGCAAAGATTTTAAAATAGTTACTTTTATCATTTCAAAAATATGCTATCTGGAAGACCTCATTGCTTCTATAATTCCATTTTTATCATTGTTCAACAATCCATCCATCTACTCCCTTTTCACCTTTTTAAAAATGGAGACCCTCGCTTGTGTTCTTCCCACAAGGTTGTCCATAGCATTGTTCCTTACCATCTCTGCTCTCTAACCTCAGAATAATACATGCTTTTCCCCTTCCTGCTTTCTCCAATGTTTATTTGATGATCCTGGATTCATTGTTTCTTCTGTTAGCAATGTGCCACCTAGCAAGTAGAAGCTAGACTTTTCAGTGTGCATGAACATAAAGGTTCCTCAAATAAATCCACCTTACCTTTAAGGTACCACCCCATTTCTCTAACAAGAAAAATTTCCCCCAAATGTTTTTTAGGTGGCACTGTATCACTGTGTAAGCTTTAGGGGATCCACATGAAGTGAGTTAATGCTGTAAAATCTATTTCAATTTAGTTACACAATTTTAAAATGACAGATGTTTCAGTTTATAAATTTTCATTTTCTTACATTAGTCAGTTTTATTGAAATGCCTTATGTGACTTAATTTACATCAGTGACCTTGTCACAGAAGTCATTTCTACCTGTCCAGCATTTTTCAGACCCTATCCTGTTACATCTAGTTGTTTCGGTTGCAGTAGTCTTTGAATCTAGGTGGATGGATATTTTCCCTCCATCCAGATTCCTATTGAATCTTGACTTCATTAAAGCAGTTAGCTTTTTATTACACCACTAGGTTAGGACTTGTTTACAACAGTATCCAACACCTTCAGATGTTCATTCTTGCACTCAGGAATGTTTATTAATTGATAATAGTTAGCTTTCTTTTTTACAATTTTATGTGATCTTTTTAAGCAGTCATGTATACTGTTGGCTAAGTTGTTTTAGACTAAGATGTCTTCCCTAAAATACAGTGTCGTTTTTCCAAATAAACAAATTAATAGAATGCCCATAACTTAAGAAACTTTGTAAAGACTTGGTTATAAGTTGATTCCCTCTTTTCTTTAGAAAAGAGGGATATTTTATTATCTCCCAATACATGGGTATGAAGAAAAGCAGTTTTGAATAACAATACATCTTAAATTTAGCAAGTGGAAATTAAATATAATACAGTATGTGCTTTACAGTAGTGGTTTTAAACTTTAATGCACTTCACCCAAGGGGCTTGTTAAAGCACACTGCGCTGAGTGTGTGTCTGCAGGACCAACAGTCTGCATTTCTCCTGCCTCAGAGCACACTATGTACTGCCCAGGGCTCCTACAAAGTAGTCAAAGTCACATAAAGCAATCTTTGCGTCCTTTACTTCATAGATATACCTATTTACTGTATAAGGAAAATGTTACTGATTTCAGAAGAAAAGCTATCTAAGCCTACAGAAGAAATTGACTGGTGCATCAAGTTTTTAGTGTTTTTGTTTTGTTTTTTGACAAAAAATAGGTTTCCTGTATATTAAAAGGAAAATAGTCAATTAAAATAACCATAAACTGTCTAGGTATTGCTTCAGATTCTTTTATAGTGTTTCCAACCTTAAAGCAATTACAAAATCCAAGTATTGTCACTGTTTGTATATTCATTTAAGAGGAAGTTTATTTTATCAAATAACAATTTAGAAATAATACATTGTTGCTGGAAAGAAGATTTACTGTCATTTTTAGAACTAAATTCATCTAAGCAGCTGATGTATAAGGATTCTGGTTTTATCAAGCTTAAACTCCTATAAAATAAATTTATAGATTATCACAAGAACATTTTAAGATTAATAACATCCAATTTTATTATAAAGTAACATATCAAGAGTTAATTGGAAGCGTACTTGAACCAGTGGCACCTGTTATCAAAAATATACCTGATTGCCAGGCAAGGTGGCTCATGCCTGTAATCCCAACACTCAAGAAGCTGAAGCAGGAAGATCATGTGAGTTCAAGGCCAGCCTGCGCTACATAGCAAGACTTTGTCTCAAAAAAGTTAAAAAAAAAAAAAACTTAGAAAGTAAATGTAAATTGGATGGACTGACAGATAAGTAGCAACTGACGTGAAATTCTTTAACGTTGCATTGAGCCTTTGGTTGAACTTGATTAGCTTTAAAATATTTATCTAGTACATCTGCTTATGTTAAAAAAAAAGAACAGCTACCTAGTATATTAATGGCAAATGTTTCACGTGGTAATAACTCTTGGAAACTTATCCTAAGTAGTAAGGCAAAAGAAATACCAGTGTCTGAGTACCAGGCTTTGTTTTTTGTTTTTTTTTTTTCATAATTCTTTTAGAATAGCAAAAAGTTAGAAGCAACCCAAATATATATTTGTAAGGAAAAAGGATATTAAATTATATCCTGTGGATGTATTTGGATATTAAAGTATATTTACAGCTACTGAATGAAAACCACTTGAACATTCAAAATATTTATTACAAAGATTATTTAGAACCCATAGGGAAATTCTTAAAACATGATGAGAGCAAGATATAAAATTACACATTAAAAAATGTAAAAATATGGAGAAATGTAGAATGGATAATTTAAACAAGAACATAGGATAATGATTCAATAAATAATCTTTTTCTTGCATCTCAGTTACACTGTGTTTTGGCTTGTGTGGGTGTGTGCAGGTGTGTGTGGGTGTAATGAGAGCAGTTCTTGGCTGCTGTTTGGTAACTGCTGTCTAGCCTTACAACTTTCTGAAATGAGATAGTCAAGAAAACACTTTTGCTATTACTCAGATAGTTGAGTAAAGTTCCGCTGTTGACCTAAGAGAAACTCTTATTATGTATTTATTTTGAGATTATGAGAATACATTCTTCACATCACATGTGACATTTATGACAGTTTACTACTGTACTGCATTGGTTTGGGGTTTTGATTTTCTTTTTTAAATTTTAATTCTTGGCAATTGACATTTTATAATGAAGTTGTATTAGAAGTCATGCAGAATGTTTGAATAGGAGGATGATGTAATGCTTTTCAAATTTTTTCTTTTATAGGAAAGAATTGATCCTCTCTGGTACCTTAAATCCAATTAAAGACTTACATCTAGGAAAACTGGCCTTAACAAAGTTTCCAAAGAGTCCGGAAACGTGGATTCACAGGTGTGGCTAACTTACAGCCTAGTGTCGCGTTTAGAATTCAGAATGGCTGGAGGAAGGAGCAGCAAGTGAAGCTGGGTCTTGTGTTGGTTCACAGCATAAATTTTAAAGTTCAGTATCTGCATTTAAATCTAGGGGCTTTCACTTTCGTTCATGATCAGTTAACCTCCAAGTTCTCAGTTTTCTTGCTGTAAAATGGAAGTAATAACTACACCTGTCTCATAATTCAGGATGCATGAGATGATACATGTAAACACCACCACAATGTCTGGCACATACTAAACTCAATAAACATTAGCTGCTAGTAACTGTCTGTGCAGTTGTGGAGATTGCATTGAGATACTCAACATCATATTGAGCATTTTGGGCTTTAAAATGCATTCGGTTGTGTTTCTGATGGAGATAGTGGTACTGATGGTTGTGGTCATTAAAATAAGATTATAAAGGAAGCTAGGGGCAGCTGAGGTGAATGGTGCATGGGCTGAGCTAAAGTTACTAAGACCGTAAATGCCAAGAGCGTTTTTAAAACCCTAAGGCATCCAGAAGGCAAATAAGGTCTCCACATCCTGGCTGGCTGCAAGCATCTTCGTCCTCTGCCTCATGTTCCTACTTTCATTTGACTGAAAGAAAATGGCGTCAGCTTGCTAATGAGTATTAGGGGAGAAGTTACTGTGAGGAAGTCGCTTTTCATTAAGCCACTCTGACCCTTTAATCCTGGGCATTTTGAGGATCTTACATCAGTATAACGTATTTTAACTGTAATTGTGTCTCTGCCTAGTGCTGTAGGGCAGCCCCTTCCAAACCATCGTCAGTTGTATTTTACTAGAAACCGGACAGTAACCCTCAGAGAGACTTTGTATGGAGTCTAGAAAAGGTGGTGTCAGGGGTGGAAACTATTAAGTATATGTTCATCAATTGTCTGTAATTCTTAAATAAAGCAATATTTTCCTGCTAAATAAAAACTTCCATTATTTAAAAATAAATTAATTTTCTTACTCAATTTTCTCTACTTTTGGGTTGAAAATTTTTTAGTCTGAAAGAATGCTTTCATAAAATAGATTTTATGATATAATACAGAAATATTGCTTAATGGAAGCTGTCAAAATGCAGTTTCTTATTTGCAAACAAACACACGTAGGGTGAGGCAGGCACATTTAAGTGAAGATATGAGCCATGACTTTGCTTCAAATAGTTACTGGCCACGTTTGTGTTTATGTGGGAAAGATGGCTGTGATTGTGTTTGTCACCCGATGCTACATTTGCAAACAAAACCCAAATTTTGCCAAATGTTTCTGTTTGCAAACAAAAGCATTGATGACCTGAGTGAGGTACCATGGTAATAGTCTGTCTCTGCCACTTCTACCGCGGAAACACAAGGCCAGCTGCCTTTATGTTTTCTGGCCAAGTGCAGTTTGGAAGTCCTCATTTGAGAACTGATGCCATCCTCTTTCTGACAGATTTTAAAGTTACAGAAAGGTTTCTCTTTCCTATTTATCCCCTCTACCCTTCATTCGTGCCACTAAATTTATTTTCAAAAACAACAGACTACCAATCTCTCATTACCTCCCCAACACCTGGGCTTATAGGTAGGTCTTACTTTTACATGGTCTGTGTATGGCAGTTAAATGGAGAACAAAGAGGACTGGTTGTTTCTTTGGTTGATGCTCTTCTTTCCCACATGCTACCTTAACAGGCGATGGGTGCTACAACAGCTAATTCAGGAAGCTTCCTTGCCTCCCTTTGTAACCAAAGGAAACTTGGGAACAATTCCTGCAGAGAGGACACAGCGACTGATACAGGAAGAGATGGAGGTCTGTGGTGAAGCAGCAGGGAGATACCCAAGCAACTACAATGCCTGGTCCCATCGCATCTGGGTCTTACAGCACCTGGCTAAGCTGGATGCCAAGGTAGGGCCATCATGACGCAGTCTCAGTACACACTGCTGGTGCGCTATGCCAGTCTGCTGCGTGTAGTTCAGAGGAGCTGTAAAGAAGTAAAGTAGAGGAAGTGATGGTCCAGCAGCTCAAGAGGATCCTGACTGCAGATACCTCCAGAGACACGGTAGTTACGGAGTTTCTGTCCTCGTCAGTGCACTTGCGGGCACTGCTGAGGCTGCTGCATTGATACACAGAGGCAGATTAAGTCAGTACAGAAAGACTGAGCGTGACTCACTTTGCTCTGAAATAGGAAGAGATTATTAAGCCTCTTACAATTGAAATTATTTCTTGATAGCCTCTGGCTGAGTGATTCGGGATGCTTGTCTGTTGGCTATCTTTGCAGTGTTCTGATCTGGTAGGCAGGGAGGGGAGCAGGGCACAGATCTCACCCAGGTGTTCCCACACGAAGCAGAGCCTATAACTTCCCAGGGATGTCTCAGTCTCATTCCAGGTGAACTGAATCAGAGGAAGGGTGGGATTTGGAGGTCAGTATTCTCCACGGGCTCAGGGGTTATTTGGATGCATGCTCAGGCTAGGAACTCTGTTGAACTAGTCTTTGTAATTTAGATATGAGTAGGTGGAGGTTTCCAGAGAATTTTAATGGCTTAGACTTAGTCACCATTTATTGTTCACCAGAATGAGAGCCAGGTATCCCTTGTGTCCCTTTTTATACATTAAAAGTATAGCGATTTTTTTCTTCTTATGATATTGTAATGCCATAAGAATTCTAGGATACTTTTGTAAAAAGCTTCACAGGCTTGGGATAATTCTGAAAGGCCAAATTGAAGGTCAAAGTGCTCCAAGTGGTGTTTTCAGATTCTTGGGGAAGCTTTCTGTGGCTTTAGGTTACACCACTTCCTTTCTACATCTCCCTTCTCAGGTTCCTTTTCCTGTTTTCTAGCCAGAAATTCTTCCAGGGCAAATACAGAAATTTGTACTTGGAGTAAAGATTTTTTACTTCTATAAGAGTAGCCCTTTCCCTTACAGTTAACATGGCTATGGGCTTCAAGAGGGAAGGCCACAAAAAGCAAAGCGAAGAATCCCATCAGCTGAGTTCAGGTTCTGCCCCTACAAACTGTGTGGAAAGTAGAGCTTCCATGTTTTCATTTTTAAAGTAAGGACTTTGCTGAGAAGGAAGAGTATGGGCAGAAAGTACTAGGCATCTCCGAGAAGACCACTACATTTCTGTTTCTTTGTCTCACCTCCCTTAAATAGGAAGTTTAGATGAAGTTGGCTGCCAGTTAACTTGAACAAGTCAGTACAGCTTATTTGTAAAAAAGTACCAGAACTGCTTTTCCCAGCCGCTTGTCCTGTGCATTAGGCATAGTAGTAAAGACAAGGAGTTTGCTGTCAACAAATTAAACTGGGATGCTGACCGTCAGTCACAAGGCAGCGTGACACTTGAAGGAGCTGAGGAAGCTCATGGTACCATAGACACACAGAAATGACTCTTCATTTACCTGGAGCGCATTGGAAACGTTTGTCTCCATCTGGAGGAGTAAGTACAAGTTGCCAGGGAAAATGCAGTGCTGTAGAACTGGTTGTCTCAGCGCCACAACTTCATAGTGAACAGGTAGGGATAGGAGGGATGCGGATCAAAAAGAAGACCAGAGTCCAGATAAGCTGAGAGGTCTTTGTAAACTCTCCTTCCATGATAGAGCCCTTTCCATGTCATACGCCCATAAAATCAGGAGCAAGGGCCCAAGGTGAAGGTGTTGGTTATTTGAGATCATTTGATGTAAAAGATGACAGCTCACCAATCAGTAAGGTGTTTTCGAGCTTTCAGTGATAGGAAATAGCCCACCGTGGCAGGTTCACCATCACTGCAATAAGCCATTGGGTCCAACTAGGAGAACATGTCTGTTATGCTTAGCCTACTTGAGGAGTAATTCCAGATGTACCAGTAGTCTAGAGCAACTTAAAAATAAGAAGGAAAATGAACTGGCATTTTTTTACTTAAAAGATCAAAAATGAGTTTTTGTAATAACTGTTACAGTCTTACTGAAAGGCAACCTGGCAGCATTTAATACACTTAAAAAGGGGAAGTTATCTTCAACACTGTTTCCAAGAATTTGTCCTAGAGAAGTAATGGTAGAGACAGTATGGCATGATGATGAAAGACTCCACTCTGTGGTCTTACAAACCTAATTTGCATCCTAGCTTTAGTACCAGTTTTTCTGTATAGCCTGTGAGAAAGTTACCTAGCCCCTTTAACTTTTGGCCTCTTCCTATATAAAACAGTGATGATGAAAATCCCTCACTCATCCAGTCATGCACCATAATAGGAAGGAGCCACGTAAAGTGGCTAACACAGTGCTCTAAGTGCCCAATAACCCTTGGCTGTTAGGATAAATATGAAGGTTTAATGTATCAAAGCAGGTTTATAATGGTGTATAAAACTAGAAAGACCCTGTAGGAGTGAGAGATTAGTTACATTTTAATATATCACAAAGGGTAGAATATTGTGGTGCTACTAAAAAATTGTACTTTAGAAGGCTATTAACAATTCTCAATAGGCTAGGGTTATAAAACTAAGTGTGGGGTAAACGTCACATAATTTTAATATTTATTAGCATTGAATGAGACAGCAAATAGTGCTTTGCACAAAATAAACACAATATATATTTGCATGTACAAATACAGTGTTATATTACAAATATTGTTTTCTTTTTTAATCAGGAAAAAAATAAAGAATGGTTGGTAGTACTGTGGGGTGGAATTATGAGACTTTAATTTTCTACTTTCTATTTCTAATTTTCTATTTTACATTTCTTTGTGATGTATATATGTTTAAAATAAATATCTATTTAAGCCATGTGTGGTGGCACTCATAGGTAATCCCAGCCCATAATTCTAGCACTGAGACTGAGGCAGAAGGAATAATAATTTGAGGCCAGCTGAACTACAGCAGAGAGTTCAAGCCAACCTGGATTACATGTAGCAAGATCCAGTATCAAGTAACCAAAATAAATAAACGTATGTTTAAGTAAATTTTCAAATAATATTTGTTTTAAGGGGAAGGTAGGAGGAAAGACTCATAGCCAGTTATTATTATTACTAGGCAGTTAAAAGTTGATATAAGTTGCCACCCAAAGAAACACATAAGTTCATTTCTTCAGAAAATATATACAAATGACTAACAGGAACATGGAAATCTTTCAGCATCATTAGCCGTTGAGGAATGAATATCGGAAGCACAGTGAGATACTGCTTCACTTCAACTAGAATGGCAGACAGTATCAGGTGTTGATAAGGATCTGGAGAAACTGGGGACCTTGTTTGTAGTTTGTAAGGATATACAATATTGCAGAGGCTATGGAAAGCAATTTCATATTTCCTCAAAAAATTAAATGTAGAATTAGTATATATGAAAATACACATAGTCACAACAAATGTATTCTTGAAAAACCTACCATATTCCTAGGAATATGCCCAAAAGAACTGAAAATATGCTTATGCCAAAACTTGTATGAGAATGTTTATAGCCAAATTACTCATAATAGTCAACAAGTGGTGGCATCTAAAATGTTCATCATCTGTGAAAAAGAAACCAAAATGTGATACGTATGTCCATAGAGTGGAATACTGGTCATGATAAGGAGATGAAATACTGACTTCACAGTGTGAGCGAACCCTGAAACAACATGCGGATGGGAAGCAGCCACATTGAAAAGGCCACGTGCTGGACGAGTCCATTTATCTAATATACTCAGAATAGACAACGCAGATTTATTGAGTGCCAGTAGCTGGGGAGAGGGTGTGTAAGTGGTGTCTAAGAGGAGTGAGTGTGTGTTTCTTTGGTTTGTTTTGGTTTGGTTTTGGGTGAAGAGCTGATGAAAATGTTTTGCATTAGATAGTGGTATCTGTGTTAGCTCTGCATGTATATTTAAAACCACTGACTGACTTTTCACCTTCAGAAATTGATAAAAGTAAAGTTTTTAGCATAACTAAGAAATGGTTGAAAAAGATAAAACATTTTACCATTAGATATTTAAACGTTTAACATAGAGTGATTAAAACTATAGTACTGTTTCAAAAATAGACTTAGTAATGGAAAACAATATAAAGGCCGGAAACAAATCTCATTATATAATACCTACAGACTTCATTAACAATGAATATGAAAAATACCTTTGTTCTTGGTGATGCTGGCAAGAACTGACTGGCTTACACGTGAATATCTTTTTTTTGGGGGGGGGGTCCTACCCCGGGTCAAGGCCTTGTGCATGTTAGGCAAGCACTCTACCCCTGAGCCATTCCGAAAGCCCCTGATTGTCTTTTCAGAAAGTAATTCAGTTAGATTTTTAATCTCTTAGTATACATAGAATAAAACTGTACTCTTATTGGATTAAAAACCTATAAGAAGAATAAAGAGACCTGGAGGATATTAGGCTGGATGAAATAAGCCAGCCAAATACTGCAAAATCTCAGTTGTATATGAAACAGATTATTGAGTGATAGTTGCAGGGGTGAGGGGTGGCGTGAGCCATGAGTTACTGGAAAAAGGGTATAAAGTTTTGGTTAGGATGAAAAAGTTTGTAACTGTTGTACAACATAGTGATTATAGTTAAGAATGTATTGTACACTTAAAATTTGCTAAGAGGATAGATTTTAAATGCTTTTATCACTAAAAAACAGTGATACAAAGCAAGATGATGGATGTTAGCTTTAGTGTGATCATTTACATTATACATATAAAGTCATTAGATTGTGAACCATATATCTGTACAGTTTTGTTTTACCTCAGTAACCATGGAAAAAATTAAAATCAATTTCAATAATATATTCATAAAAATACTTATAGCATATTGACAAATGGAGCCTTAATATCTAGAAATATCTTACAAACTTGTAAGAAAAATAATGCCTTGCAAATAGATTAGACAAATTATAAATACAAAGAATTAGACAAGATTGGAACTTCATAAGGAAACCGGAAAACTAATGAATTTAGATTAAAATGAACATAATTTTTTACTTATCAAAGTAATGAAGTATTGCTAGGAAATAGGCATTAACTTGTACTTCCAATAGAAATATAAATTATACAGCCTTACTAAAGGACATTTTGATAATATATATCAAGAACCTTATAGTATTGTTCTCTTTATTCCAGCAAATACACATCTAAAAACTTCTCTGAATACATCTAGTATGCACATAGATTATACAAGACTAGAAACAAATAGGGGAATAAATTACACTTACCTTTAGGAAAAAACACTATGCAAGACGTATAATGTTTAATGCCATAAAAATCTGTTCTTAAGTGAAACAAAATCCAAGTGTTCCAAATTTGTGTTAAAAATAAACTCTTTGTATATGCATGCATAGAAAAAAGCCTGAAGTATTGGTTATATACCAGACTGTTAAGAGTAAGGATCTGTGGTTAAGAGGATAATGAATGATTTTTGTTTGCTTTTTTATATTCTTCTGTCATTGGAATTTTCTATAATGATCATTTTTATCACTTTTATGATTAGAAGAAAAATCAAATATTTTTAAAATGTAAGGCTGATAATATGTATTTTCATTATTCATTTTAAACCTGTTATTCCTCTATTTCATAGTCCTGCTTTTGTAGTTTTCTTATTTACTCATTTTTTTCTTATATGTAAGTTAGAAAGAATACAAATATTTAAGGTATATGATATAAAGACATTCATTTATTAGCACCTTAACCTTTAAGTTATATCTTTAGATAGTCTTTTAAGATGACTTAAAAGTAATTACTGTCTTTTCACCATTGCCTTTGTCTGTGTACTTCAGTGTTCTTGTAGGAAAATGTCCTGAAATTCCAATGAAAGTTTCTTCTTTAATAATTCATGTTTATATAGCTTAAGATGATAGATTTTTTTCCTAAAGAGACTGTTTTGTTAAGAAATTAAATAGGTTTTGTCAAAAATCTTTCATATATGTGCTATTTTTGCCTCAAAATTGAACAGTAAGTTCCATTTTTCTATGTAGAGGTATCTTGTTAGACATAAAGGTTTTTCATGTAGTATGTTTATTTTAAATAGTCTTTTGCAGTTTTAAACAGTCTTTCAAACCAGGTTGAGAAGCTGTACCATAAATAAAAAGCTGCCTTACTATAGCCTAAATGCCCTGCAAACAAAGTCTTCCAAAGTCTATTAACATTGAATTTAATTTGTTTTTTGGGCAGATGTTTATTTGATGCTGGTGTTTGTTTGTTTGTTTGTTTTTTGGTACCAGGCATGGACCTCACGACCTCAAGCTTGCTAGGCAGGTGCTCATCTGACTGAGCTACATCACTGGCCCTTTGATGCTGTTTTTGCTCACTTTTTAAAATCAAATTTGTCAATTTCTCGGAGACTTTATTGCCCCAGAATACATTTAGGTGTCTACATATAAATTCATTAGAACTTAAAGGAAATATTTAAAAACATTCCACTGATAAAACCTGAATATTCTGATTTCAAATAATCCTTCTCCGTTGTACTTATCACCTCCTTCATTAAATTGTTCATTCACTCAGTCATAAAATATTTATGTATTCACTCTGATCCTAGTGGGTATAGGGGTATGAAATCAACTAGGAATGAATAAATATTGGCAGCATTAGAAAGAAAAAGAAAGAAAGTAAGCAGGCAAGCAAGAGAGAAGGAAAGAAACTAATATGCCTGCAGAATTTAATGGTAATGAAGACCTGTGTAGAAAATTCTTTTGTGTATGTAGCAGGTCACACAAGGGCTAAGAAACTTTAGAAGAGCAAAATTTTTCATGTAGCAGAGAAAGGACTGTGCGACAAGTGGAGAAGGGATCTTGGTACAGGAGAGGGCATTTGCCTGGGACCTTACACAAGCACGTAAAAGCCCTCATTGAATTGTGCTCTCTGTATATTCACAGCTGTGTGTCTCTTTTCCTTAGCTGGTCTGAAAATGTTTCTGGCAGAATGTAGTCAGCTCTTGATAATACCTTTCACTGATCAACACTCATTTTTGTTTCCTGCTTCTCCAACACAATACCAAAAAAATTTTTTTTCATAAATGGACCTTTTCTTTAGTTTCTAGGATTGGTAATATAAAGTCTTGAACAATTTACTGCTGAATTTTATCTATTTTTTAAAAACATCATTTATGGTGAGGTTAGAGCAAGTAGTGAAAGTCACAAACCCTGGCAAAATCCTGTTATTCTTGCATCATAGTTTTTGGCTAAACTTTTAGAATTAAGTAGTAAATGAAACAGTGTGGTTTGCCTGCTCCTGGCATTTGTAGTAAAGAACAAATGATACTGAGTCTGTTAAGCATGCAGTGTGTATTCATAGCAGTTAGATACATGCATACTAAATGGAAGAGGAAAGTTTATGTCAAGGTAACTATTTTTATTTTTTCTTCTAGAGTAGTATTGTAAATGAGCACTGTCATGTTTATCATTATTTTAGCATTTGGCTTTTCTCTTTGTGTCAATCAGAAAGTGTAGTCAAGATCAAGGGAAAAAATGTCAAATCTTTAATTCTGTAGTTTAAAAAAAATCACCACTATTACTTTATAAGGGAGAAGAGACACTAGCATGTATTAAGCTTCTAAATGACAGTGCTGTGCTTGACATTGTATACAAAACACTCAGGAGAATGATTATCAAAAAGAAAATGATTATCAAAAAGAAAACAAGAAATAAAAAGAAATCACAAGTGTTGATGGAGAAAGAAAAACCTTTGGAAATTCTTCTTCTTACATCCACTTTTTCTTCCTCAAGATTCTTCTTGATGAGCTATCTTCTACTAAACACTGGGCATCCATGCACGTTTCAGACCACAGTGGATTTCACTACCGCCAGTTTTTGTTAAAGTCTTTGATTAGCCAAACTGTGATAGATGATTCTGTATCGGAGCAGAACCCTTTGAGAAGTGAGTCAGCCCTGGTTCTTCCAAAAGATGAAGAAGCAGCAGCTTCAGCAGAGGAACCAAGGATAAATCTTTCCCATCTTCTAGAAAAGGAAGTGGAACTCAGCACTGATCTTATTGATTCCTACCCAGGACATGAGACCCTGTGGTGTCATAGGTAAGAGAAGGGACAAGGGCATTTCCCCCATGAGAATGTGCATGTCTTTATGAGAGGTGCAGGTGTTGCTGTATCTGACTTCTGCCGTTTTTTGATCATCTGGGTGTGGCGCTGTGACTTAAGAAAGTGTTGTGTTACCATATTGTCGTCATCATCATTGTCATAATCAGTATGAAGGTCCTCATACAGATCCTTCTTGTGGCTTAGGCTAGTGGTATTCAGCCTCAATTCTGTAGCAGAATAACCTGTGTTATTTCCAAAATAAAACAGAAACAAAGGTTTTTGGACTTTCTCTTTGGATATCTTGGAATTAAGTGCTGTGATCTGTTTTTGTTTTGTTTTTTAAGGGAAAGAGTTTTATAAGTAATTTTGATGTACAGTAGTATTGAGGTTATTAATTACAGTCTGAGAATAAAGTAAATAAAGTATTGATTTCTTTATTATTTGTTTAGGAATATATTGGTCTTAAGAGTAATTAGACTGCTTTTTAAAAAAAATTTAAAGTATTAGGGAATTTTTCTTTTTGTACAGGAAAAGACTGATTTTGAGTACATTTTACAATAATGTAAATTTCATGTCAGAAGAAGTTCAGATATGTAGACACCTTACTTCAGTTGTTTTGGGTGTTTTTCTATTTGGATCTCCATCTCTATAAATGCAGAGTCTGCTTCAGGCTATAGTATAAAGTTAGCAAACAAGAGGCATGTACTGCGTAAGAAGCAGGCATTTTAAAAATGTGTGTATTTAAGTTTTTGAAAGCCCTCCCTCCCCCAGCTTTCTTGTAGGCTATTTGAGGAGATTTGGTCAGCCTCATTTCCATGCTAAATATATTCAGAAGTTGGAAGTCGCCTTCCCCTTTTTGGCATCTTCATAAATAGGGAATTCTCATTTCTCTTAAAACCAAGACTCTCCTAATGCAGATTTTCATACAGAAGAGAGATCTTATTAGAAAGCATGTTAAAAGATACAGTTCCTGTTTTTCCCAGTAAGGAGAGCAATTCACTTGCTCTTAGAATCACCTGGAACTATTTGCTAAAAATGAAGACCCCTGTGTCTAATCTATAAAACTTTAATTCAAGGTGAAACTGGTTTGGTTTTAAAAGATCTTTGTTGCTGTTTTGTGTTTAGGCATTTTAATAGCAAGACTTGTTAAAATTGGAGTAAAAGAGGGGAAAAAGTTGGGTTGACTTATGTATTTTACAAGCTAATTTTCTACTGTATTAGAGAATTTATCTGTCCATTACATTTTACTCTTTATAAAATGGTACCTTATACACTTCTTCTTTACTCTGGCATATGCAGGGAGAAAATGAGTAGAATTATCTTTTAGGGACTTAGAACTGATAATATGAATGATGGGATATAACTTAGAACATATGCAGTTCATCGTATTATATATAGTAGATCTCTGCCCCCAAATTAAAGTTTATAGGTTAGACACAGGGTCTTCATTTTTTACAGTTTCAGGTGATTCTAAAGGCAGAAGAATTGCTTTCCTCAACAGGAAAGGAGGAATTGTATCTTTTTAACATGCTTTCTTCAGAGCCCGGCACATTTTAAGACTAGTGGTGGATTTAGAAGGAAATTCTGTTGATTTCTAGATAATAAGACCAACAGCAGCAGATACATTATTGTAACTTTCAAAAGAATTGGATAAAGACCATAAACTAAACCTGTAGAGAAACCATGCAGTCCCTCTAGCTGTTGAATCACTTGTCTTTTAAGATAGCAGGGCAGTAAGTTTTTGTTTTATCTGTGCAGTAATTTCAGGCCTACTAGGCTAAGAGCTGTTCCTACTTGCCTATCATAGTTGCCAGAGAGCAGCAGTGCCCGATCGTTTTTACCAGCTCAGCAAATGCCTACTGAAAAGCCTTCTCACAGACCAGTAAGCTAGTGCTAAAGGCCTTTGTCCTCAAGTTTTATCTCAACTGCTTTTCTTCCTTCCCCTTGTATCTGGGGGTGGTGACGTGGGAAGCAGACTCCACACTGTGTACTTTAAAATTACCAACTTCTTCCTCCTGAAAGTTTGACTTTTCTGACGTGACTTTCTGTGTTTTCTTCCTCCCCCACCCCCATCGTAGGCGGCATGTTTTTTATCTTCAACATTACTTCGGCAGCAGGCTTCCTCACAGCGCGACGCAGGTGTCACCTGCGGACAGTCCTGGGGAGACACTGAGTGACTTGCACCTCATCCCTGGAGGCGCCCATCTGTCTCAGGCAATGGAAGTGGATGGACTGAATGACTGTAGCAAGCAAGGCTATTCCCAGGAAACCAAACGCCTGAAGCGGACCCCAGCTACAGACTCCTTGGGCCTAGAAATGGAGCACAGGTTTATTGATCAAGTGTTATCCACCTGCCGGAATGTAGAACAAGCTAGGTATGCCAATGCATACAGGAAATGGCTGGTCACTTTGAGTCAATGAAAGAGGTGAATTAATCCTTCAAGGTTCCCCTTTTAGTGCAATATTGCTTTCCTGTCCCATTGGCATAGTTGCATGAATTTTGCTGTTAAGCTGGCTGTGTTCCTCTCCTTTAGGATAAAGGTCCTTAGAAAATCTTTTATTTATTTGAAGAATTGACATTCCTTTGGGGATAGAGTATTTACATAATTTCCTCCTGCGAATAGTCTTACTTTTTTTCTTTTTTACTCCTCATCCTTTATATCTGTGGGACTGTTGTATTTCAGCTGAAGAACAGTAATACAAATGCAAAAGGACTTACTCTTACTGTTGTTACGAAAATCAAATGGCTAGGTTAATGGATATGGAAAAATATAAACCAATTCTGTATCTCTAGTATAGAGCATCTCTAGAATGTTCTAGTTACAGACTAAGACAGCCAAAGTCAAAAGTATTGGAACTTATATCAAAAACTGCCTCCAATGTAATCCATTTTTGTAAATGGTTACTTGAAAGGAGGGAGGTACGTAACTGCAATACTGGAAAATTAATTTTATTACTATTTTTAATAGATTGTTTTTACCTCATATTTGGTATATGCCAAAACAGTTAAGTCAGCCCTTATAATACAAATTTGTTTTTAAATCCCAGGATGCATTTTTAGTTATTACTGCCTTTTTCCTTCCATAATCACTCATATAAAGAGAAAAATATATATAGAAATATATTAGTAAAAAAGTTTCCTTAAAATTTAAGTCATTGTGGTTATACTGGATAAACTACAAAATTTTTGTCAAGTGCTGATAAACAGTTTGTTGGCAAAAACTAGGGGGAAAGAACAATTTTAGAGATTAGTTCTTTGATTTTAAACATGAAACAAAAGACTTTGAAGCTTAATTTTGTCAGGGACGCCATACCAAAGTGTCCACATTACAGCTCTAGTCTATCTTTTAGCTAACAAGGGCGCAGTTTTTCGGGTGGGTAACAGGAGTGGAAGAAGGGTCAGGTACTATATCTGTGTTATTATGTCCCTTCTTCATAAAATGGTCTCTCTTTTCTTTCCACATGTCTTTTTCTTTATTTTGCCAATCTCTTCCATGTTTTTGTCACTTTCATGTTTGTATATTTTCTTTCTTCTGTCTTAACTTCAGGGACCCCTACTGAGACTTCAGCCTCCTCTAATGAATTTCACACATCTGCACACATACACACAGGCAGAGGAGATCGGAGTAAGAGCTGCCTCTCTAAAAGTTCCTGTCAGAATGAAAGCTGTCTCTTGTCCTATATGTGTCTAAAAGGTGAACCCTACAGTAGTAAGTGTGAGCTCCAGTGTTCCCTGTTTTCCTGATCTGTGGGATGGGAAGAAGGAAGCAGGGAAGGCAGGCCTTTCTCATCTCATTCTTACAGAAAGTCTGGACTTGTTAGGTACACTGCTTTGAAGGAACAGAAGTCAGTCTTGTATTTCAGCATCACAGTTTTTTGAATGGCAGACTATGGAAATGAGGGACACACTTAACACCAGAAAAATTACCTAGCCTGGTTCCAATAGACAGATGTTAGTCTTCTTTCTTAGAGCAAAAGATACTTGTTATAAACTGAGAAAATAATGGCCATTATGAATGTAATTCCATGGCCCCTGTGTACAAAGCATATTATGAATCAAATACCTCAAGGTCTATGTAGACCTGTGGATAAAATCATTAGATTTATGATTTTTAGCTACTGTGCGAGTTGGGTAGGAATTGCACAGAGACCACACGGGAGGTTCCATCCATTCTGGTAAAACACGTTGCCACATTCTGGCCTTATTCAGTATTAGTATCCCAAATGATAGGGCTTCTTATACTTTAATTTGAATACCTGTAAGGATATGATTATAGATAATATTATATGAACATTAGCTAAATTTTTATAGTTCTTCATGCCTTTTTATACCTTTTGTTTAGTAGCTGTCAGTATCTTGCCCATCTCGCATGGTAACTGCCTTCATATCTTCTGTGGCTCTACCCACCACTTTCTGAAGCCATGGAGTCCTTTAATATATCGGTCTCTTTGTCTTCCTAATAGAGTTTTAAGTAGGGAGTGAAAAATACAAATATCCAAAGGATACTGTTAGTACGTGACTTTTGTGTGCCACTTTATTTCTCAAATACGCGTTTCTTGAGCGTTCGTTCATTCTCACGAAAACTTATAATTGCCCTACATGGCTGTGGTTTTCTTCCTAAGTGCTTGACATTTAAACTAACTTAATAATGTATCTTTGACTAAATGAGTTCATGGAGTAAAAAGCATGTATCTATTTTTAGGGGCTTGTTAGTCTTTTCTGAAAATGTGTCATTGTTAAAAGATTCACACACATTTGGTCAGGTTTCACTGGAAGAATATCAGGTCATCTTGCCATCCTGTGGGTCCTGAATACTACTGATAAGCAAAAAGCAATAAGATCTGCAACCATGGCCCCTGTAACCCTTGCCCTTTCTTCTTCTTCTTCTTTCTTCTTCTTCTTCCTCTTCCTCCTCCTCCTCCTCCTCCTCCTCCTCCTCCTCTTCTTCTTCTTCTTCTTCTTCTTCTTCTTCTTCTTCTTCTTCTTCTATCTATCTATCTATCTATCTATCTATGTTGGTAATAAATTGTTTCCGTATTCTACCATGAGCCTGGCACACTGTCTGGAGTTACTAAGTATTTATTGATCACTGATTAACTATCTGAAGAAAGGAAAGATTAGTCATGAGTGATAGGTAGATGATGAATGAGAAAAATAAATGGGCTGTGGTAAGGGTGTCTTCTAGCTTCCTAATGTTTAGGGAGAACTATCACATGCAGAATAAGTTCATTTAGGTTTTCTTCATCTTATTTAACTTGTTAAATCCCAGTCAAGAAATGTATATCTGGACTTACCAGTTGAACTTTAGTATTTATTAAAAGCTTACAGAACAGATGAAACCTATCTGCATCAGGGATACTGCTTTCTCATCACTTACGATGGTGAGAACCACTTTGGGCAGAAAGCAAATAAGTTTGCAGTGACTTAGCTTGAAGCATTGTATGCTGCTTTTTTCTCTTTCCAACTTGAACTGTGGACCTTTTAGATACTTCTAAACCTGTCTGAGTAGTTTTTTATGATTAAAAATTTGATACATAGTAATATATCCCCTATTACCTCCTTAGAAACCCTGAGCCCAGATTCCAGTCATGTTTCTTGTTTCTATGGGATGATTCTAATTTAAGTTAAAGGCTTCAGTCTTTTGGGAGTGCTTGAAGTAGGGATTGTACCCTGCTTCATTAATTATTAATAGGGACTGATGTATACAGATTGTCACTAGAAGCTACTTATATCTTCAAGTAAGGCCTCATGTGACTTCAGTGGTGGAGACAAACATTTTGAGGCTTTTATGGAAAGCATGTATGGTAAGCATTGTGTAATTTAGATATATTCAGATACCAGTTGATGCTTAGTAAGTGTGTGTGTGTGTGTGTGTGTGTGTGTGTGTGTGTAAATAAAGAGAACTTGTAATATTGCTACAAATCGTCAGTCTTAGAATTTTCCTTTATATAGCACAAAGTGATATCTCACAATGGGCTAACTGCAATTGAAAACTGGAATTACCAGTTGCTGTGTAACATTCGCTACCCTGGTACCTTTGAATTATGGAAGATGCTAACATTTTAGTTGTAAAAGAAAGTAACAGAAATTTTTTTTTTCAAAAACACCTTTTAAATTTATTGTTACTTTGTTACTAGAAAATTATATTTTAATACTTTCAGGTATTTATAGTATGCTAAGAAATTTGAACAACTGGGCCTTTTGCCTTTTGAGTGCGTTTTTTCAAATAGACCCACAAACAGTAGCACTTTTTGTGCTATCACAGCCCCGTGCTCTGTAACAGACTCTTGCATATTAGAGATCTTTGTAGAGGCACTGAAAAATTTAAGTTCAGTGTCATTAAGGCCGTGAGCAAGAAAATAAGTCCCAAGAATTTTACTTCCATCTCACAGTGTCTTTCAGAAAATAGCTATACATACTGTGTTAATTTGAGTGCCTTTCTTACTTTTGGGAGAAGCAAGATTATATTGCATCAAACTTAATGTTTAAGTAGAACGCAAAGTATGAAAGTTTTATCAAACATCTGATTATGGTTCATCATTTACTTATTCCCAAGGCTAGGCATGGTCCCATGCCTAGTGTGTTACATCATACGATACACTGATGGAAGACATGGAAGAAGGTAGGACCCTAATACATTGTGTTTAATTAGTTAACACTTGTAGGCACCATATCAAGTAGTTCTTTTTCTTCGACAACTAACATTTTGGGGTTTAGAGACATCACATTAGAGGGTGATAACATGCACAACTCCGGACAGCCTGAAGCCTATACAGCATGTATTCAAAGGAAAACTGGCGCCCTGCCTCAAAATAAAGATCCGATGGCTGTCCTGAATGAGTCCTTTGCCTTACTTTAAGGGTCTTGCTTTCTTTCCAGAGTCAGCATGATATAGGATAGTCAGGGGGTAGGGGTATCTTTTTTTTTTCAGATATCAGAAAAAAGTAAACAGGTAGAATTTTAAAATGTGTCATTTTACATATTGTGTATGAGGGAGAGGGGTAAGAATTTCATATTTCACAATAGCGAGTAATTCTGTGTTGTAATTTCATAAAAATATAGTTAAGATTCCAAAGTGCTTCACAGAAATTTCTTAAACATGTATTGCCAAAGGGCAGTGAGGTGCCGTATTCACAGTGAAGACAGAAAACCAGTGTAGCTGCTGTGCCTCTGGTGTCAGAGGAGAAACCTCAGGCTCCCAGTTTTAACTTCTCTACTCTTACAGGGCCAGGGTAACACTGTAAAACCAAACTCTTTGCTAAAATACATATATATGGCAGTAGTTGAGTCTGCTGGTCAAACATTGTGCTTCCAAGAATATTCGCTGTATAGCATTCGTGCTTTATGGACAATAACAGGATCCAGAGCTGACCCTGACGTTTCTTTTATTGGTCTGTTGTTACTCCTCAGGGTGTAAAAGATGTAGTCAATTTAGAACAAAATTTTATATTTAGTGACAAAAAAAGAAAAAGCAAAAATATGTTAACTGTATTAGTAGCTCTTAGCATTTTAATATATATAGTATTTTTATAAACCACTACCAGCATAGTAGCTAGTAGATGCTCTGTGACTGCCTCATTCTTCACCTTGCTGCTTTAATCTCTGTGGCTCTTCTGGGAACATTACCTTATATCTTCCATGGGGTTGATTTTGGCATTATATTTCCATGTTGGGAAGTGGGCAAGATCACATCTGTTTATTTGACATCCTTCTCAATTTTCGGAAATCCTACTGAGGAAAATGATTACTGTTTGTCTTCAATTTGACTACTGTTTTGCTTCCTAGACTTCTGTTTCCCTGAGAGTTTTATGTGCAAATCTGGTACATGTTGAACACATTGCATAAATGCTTTGCAGGATGTAGGGTCAAGTCAGAACAGATAAAAACTAGAGACGGAAGACTAGCTGTGTCTCATCATTGTCTATATTCCTATGGTAGCTCCAAGTGAAATGCACCCATTTTACATGAAATATGTAATCAGATTCAAATATACATGGTAAAGATACACAGTTTTAAAACATTGCAAGTGAAATTTAAATGCTTCTAAGATATCTAAATTAAAGTGTCTACACACACATATCACATTTGGAGCTTCAGTTTATCCAATGATTTTTACAAAGAACCTTACCCAAAGAATTTTTGTTTTTGCATTTTAGTGTTCATAAGTCAATTTTCTTTACAAGATCAACCCCCTCCAGCAAAGTTGGAAATAGAACACAAGTAGCAGTTTGCCCTAATTAGACAGTTGTATACTATAAACTGCTTATATTAAGTCTTTAGTGGTAAATACATCATATCATTCTAGTTTTTCTTCCATAACTTCAGGGAATCAACCTTAATTTTATGTCTGCCAGTCACTTTCCTTAAAGTACTATGCAGCGTACATTAGATTGTTTATGTTTATAAAGTGATAATACATCTGACTATTTTTGTGTCATAAGGATTTATGATTTCATATGTCCAAATGTTGACTCAGACAACATTCTATCCGAAATGCTTATATTGGGGCTGGGGATTTAGCTCAGCAGAGTAAGCACCTGCCTGGCAAGTGCAAGGTCATGAGTTTGATCCCCGGTACCAAAAAAAAAAAAAAAAAAGAAAAGAAATGCTCATGTATTGTTCTTTTCATCAAAGTAATGCATTCAGAGTATTTTTTTCTTACTTGATAGAGAATGAGTATAGACTGAGTACAATCATGGTAGGTGCTCGGTAGATAACTGATTTTTTAAAAAATTTTTTTGGTACTGGGGATTGAACTAATGACCTTCTGCTTGCCAGGCAGCCACTTGTGCCGCTGAGCTAAATCCCCAGCCCGATAATTGATTATTGATCAGTGAGCTTTTAGCAGTTTTGGAGACCATTGTCATCTTGTCACTGAGAAGTATATTGTAGAGTAATATATGTGCAACTGAAAAATCATTTCACTTGACATGAATTAGTAGTTTTTAGACTAGAATTAGTAACATATAATTAAAACATTGTTTATAAACATGGTTTGAAAATAGGAGATGTGAAATATTTAAGTTATAGTATCTTCCTGTGTGAGGCACATTAATAAATGTGATGAAATGAATGTCTTAAAAAATAGGCAGCAGAACTCCAAGAAAAACTTGTAGTCTTCTGCAGTTTCTGTACTGGTATGCCCCGTACCAGGTATTTAGGTTACTTCTGTTTCTCCTAAATCCTAGTTGCTTTCCAGTGTCATGGTAATGGTAAAATACAAAGATGTGTTAAATAACTGCCTACTGACTGACTTTCCCAGGGCATCTTTGACATGAGGAAGAAGTTTTTACGAATAACACAGTACTGTAGTTTCATTATCTGTTCACTTGTGGCTTTCAGAGCAATTTTGTCAGTCTACCTAACAGAAAAAGATTAAACAGTTTTTGAAAACATTCCTATCTGAGCTATGAGGAACCAGTGGTACAGTACGAGTGTAATTAGACACTGGCTGAGTGGGGAGGCTCTTGATGCATGGCTGACGCTGGTTTTTGACTGAAGTGACCACTGTGAGTATTGCATCTTGATATATCATGTTCTAGGAGAATAATGAATTGTGTGCTAGATTAACTTACTGTTTTTGAGTTGACAAAAAAACACAACAAAGTATTATACATAGGCCAAATATTTATATACTCCAAAAGCTTAAAAGGGGGGGGGCAAAAAAGCAAAAACCAGTAATGATATTTTTAATAGCTTTTAAATTTTTATAATCCAAGTTTCTTAAACAAGTAGGTGCTTAGTTCAACAGTAAGGGACTTTAAGGAAAAGGTCATAAATTGGAGTCAATGCTGTTTTAAGATTGTCTTGTAGTTTTTCTTCAAATAGACTGGTTACATGTATAATCTGTAATGCAGGTCAGATCTCAGACATAAAAGATTAGTTTACCTAAGCTATTTTAACAGTGATACTAGTTGTTTTCACTGATTGCACTGCTGCATTTCTGAAATTTGTTTTCCCCCACTATAGTAGCAGTCTGCATTGAAGTTCTTTCATAGTAGTTGGTATTTTGCAAGGATTATATATTTTGTAAAGTCTTAAACTTGCAGAGGAATCGGAAGAATAAATTTTGCAGTAAGTTTTGTGCAGAGTACACTTGGCAGTGTTCTGGGAGGTAACACCCTAGAGTGCCTAAATAATGATGGCAAATTCTAAGGCCAGGATAATGATTATATATTATCCATAGCTGTACTGTTCAATAGAAATATAATGTGAGCCACAAAGTAATTTTTAATCTTCTAGCTACAATAAAAAAGGAGAAATTTATTCCAATATGTAATCAATATGAAACCTGAATAGATATCCTACCTTACTTTGTCTCCATATGTAAAGTATAGTATATATTGTGCAGTCCCAGCTCATCTCAATTTCAACTGGTCACATTTCCAGTCTCCACAGCTATGTGTGGCTGGGGGCTGCTATGTTGGACAGTGCTGATTGTGGAGAGTACAATGCATGTTTCTGTTTTAAATTTGGAGGTGATAGGCATGAGATTTTGGCATTTTAAAAACTGAGTGTTTAGAAAAGCATTTAGTAGAATTACCACTTATTTTCCTTCATCTTAAAGTTACTCTAGAAATAGGATCAACCTGTTCTAGTTTGCCAAACATTGTTTTAAGGTGGAATAATTCCATGCTGTGTAAAATACCATGATATACTGACTATAAGAACACATTCATAAGACAGTTTTCAGTTGTATTCATTACATTCTGTCCTGTTTCTTCAAAATAATAGTTTAACTTGCATGTTAATTGTATATCTGTACCTATTTTATTTTTGTATTCTTATACAATGTATGTTAACCAACAGCACTAGGGTTCTAATCTTTCTATGCAGTTGTCTTCCAATACTGACTGGTATACTTACTATATGATGATAAATGGCAGAGAAATAGAATGAACCATTCTTTTCTCCATTAGAGTTATTTTTAACATGTGACCATGTACCAAGCCAGCTGTAAGTTATCGTGTTTGTATAAATAGAAAAAAGTGTTTGTCTTATCTTTACTAAATGTCTGCAATTTTTAAGTAAACTTTTCATCTCCTAAATTGAGTGTTACGTGTGACTTTATTTTTATTTATGGTGGTAGTTTAGTTCCAATATGCCGAACACTCTGGTTGAATTGCTTTGATAGTGATAAAAGGAGTGGTGGAATCCTATTAAGTGAAAGCAATAATTTAACATGTCTATATGTGAAAAAGAATAAATGTCACTTGTGTCTAGGGCATAAAAGAAATAATAGAAACAAATTAGAGACCTTGCCATCATTGTCGTTAAATCACATTAAGCGATTGAATGTGAAAAGTCATTATGACTAATTTGCTTTTTAAAACTATTTCAAATGAAGGTATAGAATAGGAACTTAGTGAGTTATTTTACTGTTATAGCCTGTATTTTCTTTTTTAAATTTTAAGTCTCACTACTGTATGTTATAAGCCAGAAGAAGCACAGTAGTTTACACTGTGTAGTACATAGATAAATCCCGACAACTATGTGATGGAGGAGATGCTGTATTTTAAACACATCAGGAGGGTGTTTTGTCTTTTGACTGTTTGATATTTTAAATAATATACTACAATTAGAGGTTTATTTTGCATCATCAGCCACAAAAAATTTAAGATTTGCAGTAGTATTTTTACACTCCAATGCTGGGGAAGGAAACTAGCTTACAATCATAATTTGAATTAAGCAAATAATACCTAAGTTTGACAAGCAATATTAGCAAAGTGCTTCCTTGTGAAATTTCTTAATAATGTATTTGTTTACATGAAAGATTAATAATAGCTACAGAATGATGCACTGGCCAGTTTGTTAACATAATCATTTTGTCATTCATCTACATTTACAGCTACATCTTTTTTCTCATGTTGAAAGCTGAGTTTTACTTTTGGCTCTGTGTTATTTTAAACAAAAGAACTCTATGTTCAAAATGATATGCAAACGACATAGCTCCTGTGTAGTAGTTATTTACAGACAGCCTGCTTGGGCATCAGCTTTAAGTTACAGTATTTCCCTATGAGAAGTACAGTGTGATGTGTCCTGTGTCAACAGAACCCGCTGGAGAGCTGCTTCCCAGTCTGAACTTCAGAAAAAAAGAAGCAATAATTTGCATAATGTCTTCACAGAAAGATTCTTAGAGTAATCCTGGCTACAACTCTGCTCTCCTATCCACTCTTCATGATATGAACAACAAACTAATACTTTTTTGAGCATGAAAACATACTGATATGCTAAAGTTTTATGTTAGATTCTTTATACACTTCTCACGCTGTTGACAACATAATCCATAAGAGATCTGCTCTCTGTGTATGGAAGCTAGCTGGTTTGAACCTCCAACATATTGTATGCTCATACTTCTTAAATTCCTAGTCATTTCACCAGCACACTATTGAGAAAACACTGGACAATCCATGAATAAATGGGAGTTGATGAAGCACCAGTCACCACATTTGATTTATTTTCAGGCAAATTTCATACTCTTTCCACCTAAGATCCCTTGGGGAAAAATAATAGCCAGTTCTCTGGTATACTCGTCTGTTTTTTAAAAAAGAGAATAAAACAAAAAGCAAAACAGCAAAGCAGATCAGAGCCAAACAATGCAAACAACATAGGATTTCAGAACAAAACAACAGGAAATCAACAGAAGCTACCATAATGTCTCTTGTTTTCTTTGAAATAGTTGTCCATACCTTCACACAGAGTTAATACAAAACAAAATCATATAAAAGCAATCAAAAAAGAATGAGAGCCTTGTGGGCCTTCAAAACCAGACTAGGAAATCAATAATGGCTACCATAATGTCTCTTGTTTTCTTCAAAATAGCTGTTCATATCTTCATACATATTGGAATCAAATAATTGAAAACAGACTAAAGCCAATCAAAACCAAGAATAAAAGCATTAGCGGACTTCAAAATGATAGGAAATCAGCAATGGCTACTGATGTCTCATTTTCATCAATGCATTCATACCATCACACATAATAAGATCAATTGTTGTAAACTCTTCAGATGAAGTTCTAGGCATATATAAGCCTATACATGTACATCTATCCTTTCTGTATTGGAAGGAACAAAACAAAACAAAGCAAAATATAAGAAAAACAAGAGTCAAATAACTATAACAAAGAACCCAAAACAATAACAATGTAGACTTTCAAAACAAGGTGGAAGGAACATAACAAATTTTGTTTTGATAGTTATCTTCAAAAGTCTCACTGGAATCACCAGATTCGAGTCATGCAAAATTGAGCTAATCCTATGGATGTTATCTCTTTTGTTTCAAGAACTAATAGAATTAGTTGGTTGGGTCTTTCTCTAGTTTTGGTATTAGGATAATACTTGCTTCCAGGAATGAGTTAGGGAGAATTGCTTCCCTTTCAATTTCATTGAAGAGTTTGAGGAGTATTGACATTGTCTTCCTTGAATCTCTTGTAGAATTCAGCAGTGAATCCATCAGCACCTGGGCTTTTCTTTGTTGGTAAGTTTCTAATTTTCAATTTCATTAACTGAAATTGAGTTATTCAGCAGTTTTACATCTTCTTGGTTCAGCTTTGGTAATTCATATGTTTCTAGAAATCTGTCCATTTCTTTTGTGTTATCAAACCTATGAGATTAAAGATTTTCGAAGTTGGTATTGATGATCTTCTGTATTTCCACAGAATCTGTAGTGATTTGCCCTTTTCATTCCTTATTGCATGAATTTGAGTTTTTTCTTTCCTTTTTTAAAATAAGAATGGCTAGTGGCTTACCAATTTTATTCTTTCAAGGAACCAACTCTTTTGTTAATACTTTGTATTGTTTTGTTAGTCTATTGCATTGATTTCCGCTCTGATCTGTATAATTTCCTCCCTTCTTTTGGCATTGGGCTTGATTTATTCTTCTTTTTCTAGATGTTTGAGATGTAGCATCAGATTTTTTATTTGTGTTTGTTCTGTTTTCCTGATGTGGGAATTCACTGCAATAAGTTTCCCTCTGAGGACTGCTTTCATTGCATGCCATAGGTGCCAGTAAGTTGTATTTTTATTTTTGTTTACTTGTAAATATTTTTTAATTTCTTCTTTAGTTTCTTGTTACCCATTGATTGTTCAGGAGTGTATTATTTAATTTCCATGTGTTTGTGGAGTGTTTGCAGTTTCTTTTGCCATTAATTTCCAGTTTTGTAGCACTATGATCAGATAACATGCATGGGATCATTTCAATTCTTTTGCATTTACGTAAGTATGTTCCATGGGCTAGTATATGGTTTATTTTAGAGAATGTCCCATGTGAAACTGAGAAGAATGTATATTCTGTTGTTTGGTGTAACACTCTGTACACATAAAGTCCATTTGTTCACAAGTTTGATTTAGTTCTTTCATTTCTTTGGTGATTTTCTGCCTGCTGATCTGTCTCTTTGTGTTAATAGGGTGTTAAGGTCTCATGTTATAATTGTGTTGTTGCTTATTTGATTTTTCATCTCTATTAATATTTGTTTTATGTAGCTGGGTGCTCCCATATTTGGTGCATATATATTTAAGATTTTTTTTTTTTTTTTTTTTTTTTTTTTGCGGTACTGGGGATCGAACTCACGACCTCGCACTTGCCAGTCAGGCGCTTATGCCACTGAGCTAAATCCCCAGCCCTATATTTAAGATTGTTATCTCTTCCTCTCAAAGTTTTCCCCTAACCAGTATGTAGTGACTTTCTTTATCTCTTTGAATCATTCTTAGCTTGAAGTTCACACTGTCTGCAAACAGAATAGCTACCCCTGCTTTTTGGGGGGTTCCTATTGCATGAAGTGTTGTTTTCCATCTTCTGACTTTCAGTCTATGGATTTCCTTTTGGATTAGTTGGGTTACTTGTATACAGCATATAGTTGGATGTTGTTTCTTGATCCATTCTGCCAGTCTGTTTCTTTTAATTGGTACATTGAGGCCATTTACATTATATATACTGATATATATTGGTTTGGTTTTATCATGTTATCTTTCTGCTGTTGGTTCTTTACCTTTCCCCTCTGCTTGTTTGCACTGCTTGGTGGTTTCTTTTTGTTGGTGTTCTTGAAGTCATAGTTATTTTTATGTCTGTCTAGAATGTCTTTCAGTATTCTTTGCAGGATCAGTTTGGTGGTCATGAAGTTATTCAGCTGTTCTTTATCATGGAAGTATCTTATTTCTCCATCAATTTTGAAGGATAGTTTTGCAGGGTACATCAATCTGGGTTGGAAGTTGTTTTCCCTTAGGATTTGAAATACTTCACTCCATACTCTTCTGGATTTCATTGTTTGTGTTGAGAAGTCTGCTGTGATTCTGATGGGCTTTCCTTTATAGGTGATTTGTTTCCTTTCTCTAACAGCTTTTAATATTCTGTTTTTATGTTGAATTTCTGGGATGTTGATTATTGTTATGTCTGGATATAGATTTATTTTCATTACGACTAGAGTTTGATATGCTTCACTTATCTGTATGTTAGTTTCTTTTCCCATGTTTGGAAAATTTTCACCTATTCTATAAAGAGTCTTTTTATATCATTTGTGTTGTCATGTTTTTATTTACACCTATCAATCTTATATTGTTTTTCTTTGCATCATCTTGCTACTGTCGAATTGTCATTTCCTGATTCCTTGTTATTTTTAAAAGATCTTTCCTGTTCACTAGCTGCAATCTTGTCTTCAAGGTCTAAAATTCTTCCTTCACATTCATTGAGGCGGTTTTGCCAGCTTTCGATGGAATTTTTGATTTCCTGGATATCTCTTTGAATCTGTTTCATGCATTCTAGTTCTTTCACTGTTCATTCAGTGTTTTAATCATTTTGCCACGTTTCTCTTTTAACTATGTCTTCTTTGGATGTGTTCAGCATTTCTTTCATTATGTTTATCATTTCTAGTTTTACCTGGGAGATTATTTCTGATCTGAGTTCCTTTATAGCTTCATGGAATTGTTTCTTTACTTCAGTTGCTATCATTTCAGATGTTTCAGGTATATGGCTTACATTTTCTTCTATGTCCACATCTCCAAGGCTTGTTTGGGATGGGTTGGAGGTTTGTGATTACATTTTGTTCTTTTCATTTTGTCATTTTCCTGTATTCCCCTGGGGCAGTTGAATGCAAAGTCTCGATTGTTTCTTATATTGAGGATGTCTGTCTGTACTGCAAGGAGTTTCCCCAGTTCAGTGGGGGACATTAGGCAGTCCTTACTGGGTCCCTAGAGGCACTCAAAGGTGACCCAAATGGGGCAAGGGGAGCACTGGGTGAAGCTTCAGCACACTCCACCTGGCCCACCAAAGCTCCCCAGCTGCTTGAGGTCACTGGGAAGAGCCCTACCAAGTTCTTTGTATGGTATGCTAAGCCTGAATGGTATGTGGAGTACACTAGGCAGGCCTTCAGCTCACACCATGTGGCACACCAAAGCTCCCCAGATTCTTGGGGGTTTGGGGTGGGGCCCTACCAGGATCCATGCAGCATACTAAGGCTGCACAGCTAAGTGGAGTTCACTGTGGAGGCCTTCAGCTTGCACCACTCAACACGGCGGCTACTGTCTACCTGGAGTTCACTGGGTGGGGTCCAACCAGGACCTGGTGATGACCCAAAGGTCCCAGACTGTTTGGATACACTGGGTGGGGCCCTACCTGGTTCCAAGCAAAGTCCCATGGCTGCACAGCTAGGTAGAGTTCGCTGTGGAGGCCTTCAGCTCACACGCAGCAGCTCCTGGCTACCTGGAAGTCCTTAGACTCAAGTCTTTTTTTTTGTTTTTAATTTTATTTAAAGAGAAAACAAAACAGAAAATAGGGTTGCAACAATACAGAATTCCAAAGGAAAAAAAGAACAAAAAAACACTAAGAAATCACTACTTGATGAATTACATACTGTCATCTTGGTAATAGTTGTTCAAGTTACAAAATTAAAGCATACAAAGTAGACATTCAAACAGTGAGACTGTTAACAGTTGTGCTCTACGATCTAACAAAAACAGTGATATGGTCCTCCATCTTACACACTTAAACATACATGCAGTTGTATCCTTTACAACATTTTCTTTTCCTCTCTTTTTTATAGTAGCAATTACACATTTTGGGTTTTATTACTCCTACATTTCTTATTACTTTTTACACTAGAGACACAATGTGATATTTATAAATATGGTTCTTATTTATTTCACTAATGAGGATAGTCTCAAGTTGTCTCCATTTCCCTATGAAGGCCTCAAGATCATCCTTCATAGCTGAGTAATATTCCATTGTCTAAAAATAAGACATCTTTTTCATCCACTCTGCAGATGATGGGCATCTTGGTTGTTTCCAAGATCAGGCTCTTACAAATTGTGCTGCTATAAACATGGGTACACATATATCACTGTGACATGATATTTGAAATTTTTCTGGGAAAATACCCAGGAGGGGAATAGCTGGATTGAATGGAATTTCCAATCCTTGTCTTCTGAGAATTCTCCATACTGATTTCCATAGTGGTTGCACCAGTCTACACTCCCACCAACAGTGGAGCAGCGCCCCCCGCCAACATTTTTTATCAGTTGATTTCTTGATGGCAGCTATTCTTTCCGAAGTGAGATGAAATCTCAATGTTGTTTTAATTTGCATTTCTTGAAACAGTGATGGTGAACATTTCTTCATGTATTTCTTTGCCATTTGTATATCTTCATCTGAGAACTGTGTGTTCATCTCAGATGCCCATTTTTGGACAGGGTCTTTGAATTTGGGGGCTTGATATTTTTTCTTTATATAAGTCCTTTGTCTGAGGGGTTGCTGGCTAAAATTCTTTCCCATTCTGTGGGTTTTCTTTATATTCTGTTGGTGATTTCTTTTGAAGTGCAGAAACTTTTCAATAATGAAATCCCAGTTGTTGATTCTCTGAAGCATTTCCCATACAGTTTGCATTTTGTTCATGAATTCTGTGCTTACCCCTATGTCTCCAAGACTTCTACCTACCTTATCTTCCAGTAGATTTAGTGTTCCTGTTTTAATGTTTAGGTCTTTGATCCATTTAGACTTTAGTCTTGTGCATGGTGATAGGCATGGGTCTAGTTTCAGTCTTCTGCATGTGGAGAGCCAATTTTTCCAACACCATTTATTTAAAGAGGCTATCTTTCTTCTAGTGAACATGTTTAGCCCTTTTGTCAAATATCAGGTGGCTGAGTGTCTTTGTACTTATACTTGCATCTTCTAATCTGTTCCATCGATCCTCAGGTCTATTTCTTTGCCAGTACCATGCTGATTTTATTGCTGTGGCTTTGTTGTACAGTTTCAAGTCAGGAATTGAGATGCCTGCTGCTTTGCCTTTATTGCCCAGAATTGCCTTTGCTATTCTAGGTTTCTTCTGTTTCCAAATGAATTTTAGGAGTGTTTTCTCTAGATCTGTGAGGTATGTCAATGGTATTTTGATTGGGATTGCATTAAATTTGTATAACCATTTTGGGAGTATGGCCATTTTCACAATGTTGGTTCTTCCTAGCCAAGAGCAAGGAATATCCTTCCATTTTCTAATATCCTCTTCAACCTCCTTTTTTAGCGTAGTATAATTTTCAGCATATAGGTCTTTTACATTCTTAGTTAGGTGGATTCCAAAATATTTCATTTTTTTAGATGTTATTGTGAAGGGCAATATTTCCATTATTTCTCTCTTGGTGAGTTTCTTGTTTGTGTACAGGAATACTGTTGATTTTTGAGTGTTGACTTTATAACCAGCTACACTGCTGAGTTTGTTTATTACCTCTAGTAGTAGTCTTTTAATGGAGTTTTTTGGTTCTTCTATATAGAGTATCATGTCATCTGCAAATAGTGATAATTTAACTTCTTCCTCTCCTATCTTTATTCCTTTTATTTCTCTCTCTTGTCTGGTTGCCCTGGCTAGTGTTTCCAGAACTATATTGAAAAGGAGTGGTGATAGTGGTCATCCTTGTCTTGTTCCTGAATTTAAAGTGAAAGGTTTCAGTTTTTGTCCATTTAGTATAATATTGGCTGTTGGTTTGTCATAGATGGCCTTCATAAGGTTGAGGTAGACACCGTGTATTCTGAGTTTCTGATGGGTTTTTATCATGAACATGTGTTGGACTTTATTGAAAACATTTTCTGCATCTATTGAGATAACCATGTGGTTTTTAGTTTTGGCTCAGTTGATGTGGGGTATTATATTTATTGATTTGCGTATATTAAACCATCCCTGCATTCTTGGAATGAATCCCACTTGTTCGTGATGTATAATCTTCTTGATAATTTGCTGCATTCTATTTGCCAGTATTTTATTGAGAATCTTTGCATCAATGTTCATTAGTGAGATTGGCCTATAGCTCTCCTTTTTGGCTGGGTCTCTCTCTGGTTTTGTTATGAGAGCACTACTTGCCTCCAGGAATAATTTAGGAAGGATTGCTTCCTTTTCAATTTCATAGAAGAGTTTAAGGAGTATTGGCATCAAATCTTCTCTAAATTTCTTGTAGAATTCAGCTGTGAATCCATCAGGACCTGGGCTTTTCTTTGTTGGTAAGTTTTTTATTACATTTTCAATTTCAATAGCTCATATTGGGTTATTCAAAATTGCTGTATCTTCTTGGTTGAGCTTTGGTAGTTCATATGTTTCTAGAAATCTGTCCATTTCCTCTGTGTTTTCCACTCTATGTGAGTAGAGATTTTCTTTTTTTCTTTTTTCTTTTTTATTTTTAAGTTTTATTTTAAAAGGGAGTAAAATTAAACACAACAAAACAGAACAGAACAGGACATAAGAAAGCATAAATTTCAAAGCTAGACAACCAGAGATCTTCACTATCTGTCATATTGTCTGTTTTCTTCCAAATGGTTGTCCTTATCTTTGCATATGGGGAGCTCATACTAAATAACATTGCCAATCTTTTCACAAGATGTGTAGTTCACTGGCTCCCACTTGCTAAGCAGGGGGGAGGGGACATGGGACAGGGGGACTGGACGACATGAGATGTCTGATTCTCAGCCCACCCACTGGCAGGATCACAGCTGCCCCCGAGAGAGGGGAGTTCCTTGTTCTCCTGGCACCCCGAGTCAACTGCATGCTGCAGGTCCCAAGGCACCAGGGTCTCTCCCCGACAGGCCCCCCAAAGTCCGCCATACTCACCTGCTATTTCTTTCTAATGAATTGACCATTCCATTTCCAAAGTTCTGAACTGGGCAACAGACCACAGAAAGAATTCTCTTTAGGCTCCTGTTTGAAACCAGCAGCTACAGCAATCTGCTGGCCTTGCTTCAGGGCCACGTGAGTAGAGATTTTCAAAGTAAGTATGCATGATCTTTTGAATTTCCATGGGATCTATAGTAATTTCCCCCTTTTCAGTCCTTATTGCATGAATTTGGGTTTTTTTTCTTTCTTTTTCTTTATAAGGTTAGCTAGAGGTTTGGAAGTTTTGTTTATTCTGTCAAAA